>RJVU01031169.1:552631-568924 GCA_003731715.1 Anabarilius grahami
ATTTTTTACCTCTAAAACACCACAATGTCCAACTGCGTTCAGCACTCGGTTAGTGAGGTCTGATCGCGCTCTGACAACGGCAGTGATGTCTCGCGCTTATACTTCAATGAGTGCAAGACATCACTGCCGTTGTCAGAGCGCGATCAGACCTCACTAAGCGAATGCTGAACGCAGTTTAATTTGGATTTGTCTGTGGACGTTTTTTTAACTCTTATTAATAGAGTTCCCATTCACTCGCATTATTTGACTGACAGACGGCAACGGTTGCAGTTAAAAATCATCATTTGTGTTCTACTGAAGGAACAAAGTCACCTACATCTTGGATGCGCTGGGGGTAAGCAGATAAACATCAAATTTTCCTTTTTGGGTGAACTATCCCTTTAATGTATTTATAAAAAGTTATACTTAGTTAGCAGAATGTCTAAAGTGTACCAACGATTTGATTTCCAGTTATGTTGAAGAGAAAAAAGGCTTCATAGCTTCCTTTAAGAGTGGTTGAAAGGAAAAATTAATTTAAGGAGTATTGTGTTGGCCAGTGATACTGTGATAAATGAAGTCTATCACTTAGCACTAGCGCTTAGCACGCCACAAAAGCCTTGATCGATCGTCTTGACAAAACGCAGAATTAATGCTGCGTATAATCTACAGTAAAAGGCAAAGTCTGCATTGTGTAAAGTTGGCATGCATATTTTAAACTAGAAACATAAACAATGGAACTTACGCAAAATACTCCCCCTAGTGGCCAAAACGTGAAAGTTGTTGCATCTCGGTTGCACAACAACATCTGTCTGGCTGTTAATATTGCAACGCCCACTGGGACTCATCAAATTGTAATTAATTTCTGTCTCATTAATCCATCCATCACTTACAAAGAAACATAAACATGTTCCATTGTTTGGTTTCAGACAGATTAATTTAGCATCATCTTTGCCGTTTTAGATGCGTGTTTGTCTTTTACGCAAGATCACGTGTTCTAGCCTGGTTAATAGGAAGAACTAGCATTTAAAACGGAGAGGGCCAGCAGCCGTTATACGTTATTAATGGAGAGACTATTACGTTTGTTACTCCATACTCTGCTAATTATGACCTTAGAGAGGGGGACGGGGGTAAGCAGGAGAACGAGGCGCTGGAGGGGGGCCGGGTTATGTGGAAGGAGAATTAGCGCTTAAGTCTCCCAGAGGCTCAAAGGTTTCTTTCGTCTCCTGGCAAACTGTTTCAACCTCTGTTACTGTGCCAAATGAAAATCTTTTCAGAACCTCCATTCTGGGAGAGGGAGAGAGTCAGAAATAGAGAAAGAAAGGGAAATAAAAGAGTGGCAAAAGCAAAGAAACCTGAGAGAAACTGAAGCCAAAGTACACAGCTTTGGTCTCCTGCCTACAACTACTGCAACTTTCAATGAGGCGAATCATTACCAGTACCGAATTCGCATCAGGCTAACGTTTCAAAAAATGGTGCACAACAAGTGCGGAAAGTTGTCGCTTAGAACCAAAAAGACCATTTAGCAAAGCTGCACACAACAGAACAAACAAAGGACAAAACCAGTGCAACCAACATGTCTGTACAAAGCCAATTTTTATCAAACTGTACAGGATTTGGGGCCCATCTAAAAAATTACCACAATTAATATTTAGGTCACACTTTATTTTAAAGTGACGTACTTACACAAGTACTGAGTAAAATTAATTAACTACATGTACTTACCATAGAGTTAGGGTTTGGTTTAGGGCTAGTTACTTGTAATTATGCATAATTTACTGTTATTACTATAGTAAGTACATGTAGTAACCTGTAACTACACTCTAAAAATTGCTGGGTTAAAAACAACCCAAGTTGGGTTGAAAATGGACAAACCCAGCGAATGGGTTGTTTTAACCCAGCGGCTGGGTTAAATGTTTGCCCAACCTGCTGGGTAGTTTTATTTAACCCAAATATTGTTAAAAAATTACTGTATTTCTTGCTTAAAATGAACCCAAAATATGTTGGAAATTAACATTTATTAATATGTTTAATAAACAAACATTTATTAATACTTTTTTTGAATAATATTTAAACAATAAACATTTATTAAATTGCTTATTAATAAATGCTCATCTTTTTGATTATTATTGTTGCCTCTAGTAATTATGAGTCTGATTTTTAATTTCCAACCTATTTTGGGTTCATTTTAAGCCAGACATATAGTAATTTGTAAACAATTGTTGGGTTAAATAAAACTACCCAGCAGGTTGGGCAAACATTTAACCCAACTGCTGGGTCAAAACAACCCAATCGCTGGGTTTGTCCATTTTCAACCCAACTTGGGTTGTTTTTAACCCAGCATTTTTTAGAGTGTACGACACCTTAATTGGTGTTACCAATATTTTAGCCAAACGTATCACCCTCCATTTCTTTGTTGAACTTTACTCTAAGTATTTGAAATACTTGCATGATTTTAAAATGTTTACAGGCTAAAAAGAAGGCAAAACTCAAGTGCAATTTGTCATGGCAGTTCGGCCACATATGCTCACAACCTTCTTTGAAGTATTTAAAATAAAGTGCCCTATGCTCTGGACACGGTTGTGCATTATTTCCAAAGAAGCTTGCTCTGTGGCAATTTTTTCAAGTGCAATATGTCCCTACTATTGAACTACTAAAAATTGTTTATTTCACTGTTAATGTGACGTCACTGAATGAGCAGGGCCGCATTAAGACTACAAGGGGCCCCTGGGCTTTACCTCTTGAGGGGGCCCTTCATCCACCAGAACTATTACCTACATTCACTCAATCTTCTTAATCACAAACTGAAAGTTATCAGCCTTTTATTTTGCATGGACAAATACCATTACCAAAACATCCAAACCTATAGGTCTGTTATAAAATATAAATATCACTGCATGAACTACATATTGGCACATAGTCTGAACTATTTGTACAGGCTACTCATTTCGAAGGCTGCATCCTCCGGAGGTCGCATTTGAAGGCTGTATACGTCATTGAGGCCGGCTCATTTAAGAAAAACAACCGTTGGATTGCAAAGTAAGAAAGAAAATACAAAATTTTGCACCTCACGAGGAATTACCATCAATTTTATTATGGTTACAGCCTTCAAATGCGAGCTCCGGAGGACGCAGCCTCTGAAATGAGACTCAGATCTGGGGCCGTATTCACGAAACATTTTATCTTACCACTAAGAGTTCTCGTAAATAGCAGTAAAAGTTCTTAGCTAAGAGTTTCTCTTAAATCGGCAAGTTAGGAGCTACCTTTAGCCTTAAGATGTTTTGTGAATACGGCCCCTGAACAGTAACAAAGGCGTCAGTTTTACCGCTTTTTGAGGTCTCAGTCTTCCAGTCTCAGTGTTTGAAGGCGGGTCAAAATAGATGTTGCAGCCGGCTGCCATTATGCAAATTTTTACATTGTTATGTAGGTTTGTAACAGGAAGTGAGACTGGAATTGTTGAAGACTCGTTTCGGCAGTTCAGAATCAATTCATTCTTTAAGGCAAAAATTATCCTTCACTTTGATCTTTAAAACAATGTGACAAAAACACAAGTTCGACCCAAATGTTTAATGTCATGATTGTTACCATATATTTGCATTAGTTTATATCCAGCTGGTTGCTTTTATCGATTCGTTATGCAGCAAAGTTGCATTATTAAAACTAGTGTCATGAGAAAGCAAACTGTATCGTCATGAAGCAGACATATATAAACAAATCAGAAATGCATTTGATTTCAGTTCTCTTTTATCATCACTGTAATACAATACAAATCTTATTTAAATAATAATCAGTGTTCTAAAATAGAAGCAAATAAAGGGTAAAATGGAAGCAAATAATGTATACATACATACAATATGTGTCTAATAGGCCTATCAATGCTACGGCCTTTGTGTAGATATTTAAAGATGGTCATCTTTAAGCATGACTGTTTGGATTTATATGAAATGGTAACAATTTATAATAAGATTCCATCTGTAAGGTTAATAAAAGTTGTTCATTGTTAATTTCAACATTTTAAGTACAGTACCTCATTGAACGTTTTCAGAAACTGTATTTTTGTATGATTTTTATTGGACTACTGACGACTGCAGGGTTCAGTGAGTGAAGGGAAGCACATCGGTCGAGAAGCGCAGCACCGCACCACGTCTTTTAAAATTCGAACACATTGTTTTCTTTGAGGCTATTCACACAGAACGCGTTTTTACATTCCAATGCGCTACTTTTTCATTGTTTTTCTATGACACAGAACCGTTGCGCTCGCGTCTTTTGCAGCATCTCGCGCATGACATGGCGTTCTAAAGCCATGAATCAGTTCAGCTAAGTTAAAATCAGTTAAAAAAAGTTTTAAAAAGCGTCTCGAGACCTTGCGGTTTCCACCATTCCACTGCCCGCGTCTCGGCAAAAACGCGTTCTGTGTGAACGAGCCCTATGAGTGTACGCACACAGGCAGAGCCACTCGGTCTGTCCGTGTTGTCCAGATACTGATACTGTGATTTGCTTGCTAAGACGCAGCGCGTCTTGATGCACTTCACGCGCAGGACCGCACATGTATTCAAAGCAAAGCGATGTTAAAGGGACAGTCATCACATTATAAAATGCGGTTATATTTTTTCCGGCATCACAGGGGCCCTCCCTCAGCCCGGGGCCCTGGGCTTAAGCCCAGGTAAGCCCGTGCGTTAATGCGGCCCAGTGAATGAGGCTCTGATATTTTAGACACAGGTAAAAATGTCACTCAGAAAATCATATGGTTGTAGTATGTGTCCTATACATCAAGTATAACATTTATTTTTTGTCTCCATACCAAAAACATTATCTAATAATATAACATTATATGACTTAAATTTACACGCTGAGTTCATTATCTGCAGTTTCTTGTCTTTAACACAAGATCTACCAGCATGCTTCATGAATGTCCACTTCATTTAGTGATTGGCACACACTGCGAGCTGTGGTTGCCAGTGGAGATGAGGAGAAAATGTACCAGCACGAGCACGGACACATACACGCTCTCTCTCACACACTCAGACACGTCTGCCTTCACCAAGACTATTAAGGAAAACTGGAGATGAGTCCTTCACTGAAGAGCACCAATAATCCTTGAGATCTATTCACAACATCTAACACAACAAAAAAAAAAGAGGCAGAGAAGGAAACAGTGTGAGTTAATGCAAAAAACAACAACAGCTTTTTAGAATAACAGTGTCTGTTAAGTGTAAGTAGAAAGGAGAAGCAATTTAACTGGCTTAAACACTTAAAAGTCAGGAGTACAAACCAAACCATCTACAACCAAACTGTAATTTAAATGACAATAAATTGTAATTTATTCCTGTGATGGCAAAACCGACTTTTCATCAGCCATTGCGTCAGTCTTCAGAGTCACACGATTCTTCAGAAATCATTCTAATATGCTGATTTGAGACATTTCTGACAGTAAAAAAATATTGTTGGTTTAACTTAAAAAAGTAAGTTACCTGGTTGCCTTAAGATTTTGAGTTCATTGAAATTAAAAATTTGATTGGAGATTGGTTTAATAAATAGAAACTCAAAATATTATGTTATCGGAACCACATTAATTATCTAAGTTGCTTTGACAAAAGAAAAAAAAGTTGTGATAAATCATGAAAATATATATATATTTTTTAAAGTGTATCATTATCATCAATGTTGAAAACAGTTGTGCTGTTTTTATACATTTTATTCAGGATTCTATGGTTATACAAATTTCAAAATAATAGCATTTATGTGAAATAGACATTTTTGTAACATTATAAATGACTTTACTGTCACATTTAATGCATCCTTGCTGAATAAAAGTATTAATCTGATTAAAAAATAAATAAATAAAATAATATAAATTGAAAAAAACATTTTATCATTAAATTAATGAATCAATTTCAATGTTTTAAATTGCAAGTGAATTGGAAATATGTTTGGTTGGAGGCTACAGTGAAAGTTGGGACATAGCGTCCAGGTTAAGAGTTCTTATTCCCTCCATGTTGCTGGTTCCAACCACACATTACTTTTAGTACAGATGCAGCGCACATTCAGCTAACAAACTCTGGTAGAGCGACCCCGCGGCAGCCTGACATCACCCCACACGTTTACCCGTCCGCACGGCCCTATCTTTTAATCAATCTATTAGAGAAGCCAGGCAACGATGACAGGCTTCGTGACTGATAAAGTGACCTGGCGAACATTACAGCAGCTTTGGTCACCCAGCCGGACAGATAACGGCCCGAGCGGAGAGAGATGATGATGATGATAATGTTGTTACAGGGGCCGCTAGTGCATCCAGTCCGGCCCAAATGTCAGCTCCAGCTATCTCACTCCTGAGACTCAACCCCCCATCTTAAGTGCCCGTCGTTTCCAAACGGACATTTAGCAAATTATCCTTTTCTATTAGACAGAGAAATGGCTCCTCGCTCACATAAAAGGAAATCAGAAAGGCAGGAAGTCTGATGCCTCTTAAGAGATTTGAATTATCATTGTGCTCTCCAGTGCGTGGCATGCTATTCGTCATGCGACAGAAATAACCGTCTAGAAATCCTTTCCTCGCTATCACCGGGGGTTTCTAGTTTTCTACATCTTTTGGGTGAGTCCTTTGAATTCTTTCCCGCTATACATAAGAGGTTGGAAAAGAAGCTAAAAGGAAAAAAAGATCAATTCTATTGCTTCCCTGCTTTGATTTACATGGCGAAGACTCGCAAGTCGAACAATTTTTGCTTGCTAGTTTCACCATGTATCTCCAGTTGAGTTTAATAGCTTTAAATTATTAGGTGGAAAACGGCGCTAGTATTTTCTCTTCCGTGATAGTCATGCATCGCTCCAACGGCTAGATCAACCGTCTGTGGAGAAATGAGCGTTGCCTGGGGCCAACAGACGCCCCGCCGAGAGATCCTTCCCTCCCTTTCGCCGCTTCCGCTCCTGCACTGTCAGCAAACTGGCCATTACTGGAGACTCAAGTGTGCAGACACTTGTTTCCCACTGGCATGACAGAAATAAATAAAGTTGCACTGTTCCCTTTTTCTAGCACATTGCTGTATGTCACTGTTGCAGCGGCGGCGGATACAGAGCTCGCTTGTCTTTCCGCAGCACTGGCTCTGCTAAGAACAGGTCTATCAGACACAGACAAGTGACCAAATGTCACCGAGGTTAAAAAGACCCGCGTCTGGAAAAAAGCAAAGAGAGCAGGAGGAATGACAGGAAACAAACGGAACGCATTAAAGCTGTCTTTTGTTCTATATGGTAACTTAATTTCTCCCACACTTCCGACTGGAGAATTGGAAGCGTACACCTTTCTCTCTGTGAAATCGACTCTGATAGACAGAGACAGTAAGATAGACAGAAACATATACTGCGACAGACACGAGAGAGAGAGAGGCGCAAACAGAGAAACAGACAGAAAAGATTGCTAATAATGTCCACAACCTTGAGTCAGGCATTTGCCCTTTGGTGACAATGTGTTATTCATGGAGCATTCATCACGGGCCTGATGAAATCTCTCGGCTGTTTGAGATGCAGAAACTTAGACACTTTATCTCACTGTCAGTGCTCAAGTGCTCACCCCTATGTCTGCCGAGTCCCTGAGCACCCTACTCTTGTAGTTTTGGATCACATAGAATGGAAGATGAAAACTAGAATTGAAAAACCAGAGGACATTCTAACTGATACAGTATGTAGAGAAACCATACAGGCTTGGGTAGAGCAGCGTTAATATTAGTTTATTCCTGCGACAGTGATTGACTACCAACAAAGAAACATTTTTTTATTTATGCAAAGTGATGGCCACTTGATAACACAAAACCATCAAGCTCCTTAAAAGTAGGTCAGCTATAGTGGAAATTTATGTTTTGAGATGTATTAGCATTTTATGTACCAAGATATATGGAAAGATGAGAGATAAACACAGTGTGTTTCCGAACACATGGTAGCTTTGCGTGCAAGCATACACTTTTAAAAAATACAATACACTGAGCAGCAATCTGCAAATCATGTTATCTTTCATTGGTACGGAGCTGTAAATCTGTAAAGCTTTTCTTGTTTATGAATATGGCTCACTTGTTTCACATGTATCTGTGTAGATTCGGTTAAAAGAGCACAAACAGTCCCTTGCACTTGTTCTGCTTCCATAAGGTTTGATTCGAAGACCTGAGAATGTCATACTCTCTAGAATTATACATTAGACGTGACGCCTCCAGCGTTACATAAAAACTCATGCAAATATGCAGAGCTTATCAGTCTCCTCCTGGTTAAAAATGACTTGAGCATCTCAGACTCTGTTCTTTCTCTGGCTGCTGCCTATCATCACAGCAGAACCTGAGAGATCCTCACCTATCACTCACACACACACAAACAGACACACACACTCAAGGTCATCTTAAACAAGATGCCGTCAAATATATACATTTTTAAAACCCGGACGAGCCCCCAAAATCATGTTTTTATGACGTTTTCCAAGACGCATTGTTAGTTACTGTGGGAATTCATATTCGAGGCTTCATTCATACTTGCCTGATCCTTCAGATCACCACATTTGAATAATCAAAACATAAACAAAGTAACAACAATTAAATAATAACCTTTTTTTCTTAACTGATCCCAAAACTATGCCGCTCGGTATTACTGAGCGGCACATAAACGCACAAGTTTTTATATAAAACAATAATAATTTAAAAATCATTAGCCTGCAACCATAGAAACAATATACATTATGAATATTAATAACAAAATATTGACAATTCACAATGTATTATTTTTATTTATTATATATTAATATATAATAATAATTTATCTAATATGCTCTAATGTAAGAAATGTATTTTCGTGTTTGTTTTGGACAATGTTTAACTTAAGTTTAAAATGCTATGCATTGCTCAATTGAAGACGATTTGCTGTAAAAAGTTATGATTATTTATGCAAACAATAAATTAATAAAAAAATAAAAAAGTATTTTGTTTGTAAACAATGTAGTTTCTTGTTGAACACGTTTTAGCTCTTAAGAGACCCATTTAAAATGATTTTAAAGAACCGATAACCAACAAAGTAAAGTGTGAATATCTATAAAAATTATTGGTCAAACCTATTATATGCACATAAAAAACCCTCAATTCCTAGACCATCTTTTCCACAGAGAAAGTGCGTAAATCACGTTAAAAGTCGTCAAGAAATGAAATGCTGCTAAGTTTTGCTTAATCTAAAGATGGCTCAAGTGTGCATTATAATTCAAACTGCTTAAATCAAATATGTTACAATACCCACAGAAAGACATCGGCTAATGTGTTTTCCCGTAACGGAATTGAGTGTAATGTTTAGAAATAACGGGTCCGCGCGCTTATAAATAACATTAGCGGATCATTTGAGGATATTGAAACATCAATAGACGTCATTATGTGCGTTACAATTCCGTGTTAGATCGTCCCAATTCCATGACTTACAAGAGAAGAAAAAACACAAATACAAAAGCCTTGCGCTCGTATGGTTTTAATTGTGGACATGTGTTGTTTCAACATTACGCAGCCAATGTAATAGGTCGTAGCCTAATGATAAATGGAGCGATTTGAAAACAATTCTCATCCACCTCAAATCCAACTTACCGGGATGACAATGTGCCCACCGGAGCACGAGCGTGGAGAAAAGCAGAGGCGGAATCCACCAGCAGCAGCAGCGCGGTCGCAGTAGCCTCCGCATGTCACACTGTATACATGGAGATCTGGAATAAGGCAACTGTTGACAGAGTTATCCTCCTGGTGAACAAAAAAACTCCCACAAACAAGCAATGCAAACGCACTGGACACGCTTTAATGTATCTCGGCCGCCTCCTTTAGTGAGTCCTTTAGAGAGATTTTTTTTCTTTTGAAGTTCGACCAAGCCAAAGGAAACAGTTTTTCTTTTCTCTTTCTCTCTTTCAGATGTCTGAGCTTGTAGTCCAGAAGAGAAACATGTCAAAGGGGCTATGGATTAAGAGAGAGATGTTAGAGGAGCAGTAGTCCATGCATCAGGCTGAAAACACAGAGACAAGAGTTGGAGCGGCTCTGGAAGCTTTCCATTCCGCCATCCAGGAAGTAGCGCATGAGCTGAAGTCTGGCAGAGACTTTAAAACAGGCTTGGAAGAGAGCGAGGGAGAGAGCAGAGAGAGAGAGAGAGAGAGAGAGCGAGCGAGCGAGCGAGAGAGAGAGATCCGCCGGATCCTAGCGCCGAGCCCGTAACGGACGGAGCTGCTGCCGCTGTCAGACAATGTGTGTGATGGACGCACAAAGGCGCTCTCCTTCTCTCTCTCTCTCTCTCTTCTTTATCTGAGATAAAAACCAAACACTTCAGATAACATCAGTAATAAAATGACTGCATGCAAGCTCTGTATCTGGAATTATCCGCACAATCTTCTACATGAGACGAGTGGATGCATGGTTTAACATGCATATATTTCACAACTATGAAACAATAGACACGTGTATACATGTTTAAAAATTAGATTCACTATAGAAAAACCTAGAAAAAGGTTTTCGGATATTGTCATCCTTGTGGGGACATTTTTGAATACGCGAACCACACACACACACACACATGTGACACCCTAAAGTATGTACACATTTTGGGTATTGTAATTTTAGAAGAAAAAGTTTATTTTCCATATACTTTTTTTTTTCATTTTTGCTTATATTATATATGTCAAATGTAACAGGAAGCTGAAAAAATGTCAAGTATAAATCATTGTCTATTGCTGAGTGAGATCGGGACTCTTATTTTGAAAGTGAACTGAGGAGCATTGTGCGCCGGTGCCGGCACCTTCACAATTGCTGGGGATTATGTGCGACACACATTTGCTCCTGTCTCCTCATTTTTCCCTGTTTTCACAGGGACTTTCTAATCTGCCAACACAGCCCTCTGCAAGTGGCCTGTAACAGATTTGTGGGGGCTCGTCCGGGATCGTCTCCTGATGCCCACGGAAGTCGATCCATAAAACCCGATCCTGAGGACCAACAGAGTGTGGATGCTGATGCAGTGATCCATTAGGCGAGGACGTCAGTGAGAAGAGGGGCTCTGAAAGCTGGTGACTGCGCGAGTGGCTCGAGGGATGGTGGAAAAGAGGTCATCAAGGCTGATCGAGGACGCAAGGGCCTGGTTTGGGACATCAGGAAAAGGCTACTCAACCTGTTGAACTGTTCCAAGTCGCCAAAAGCATCTGTCCAATACCAGAAAGGGACTTCTCCGAACTTGACGCTGAAGATCAAGAGGGCTCTCTTGAATACATCAATGCCCTTCATGTACAGCACTCACCTGTTAGAATCAGAGGACAGAGGTATGACTGAACTTTTGGTTTTACAAGAGACTGTGGATGCTGTTGTACAAGAGCATGGTGCGGCAGCACCTTGTCATCGTCATGGTGAGGTTGAGAGTAATGTTGATTTTGATGTATGCCCTGCTCCTACTTCACATACACGAACCTCTACAGGTCACATGATCACTACAGACACTGTAGAATCGCCTGAAAATGCATCTGATTTTGGGGAAAGTTAGAGGGTTAGATATAAATCCTAGCACCAATCCTACTGTCAGACATTCGGATTTCGAAGAGCTGCGCAGGAAACTCATTCAGTATCTTACACCACATACACAGTACTCCACCCCTAGCCCACCTGTGATACACAGTACCTCACAGGAGATCATTGAAAAAGTAGTCTTGTTACGAAACCTCTCCTGTCTGCAACGTCGTGAATTTAAGATAAAGGGGGGCAAATTGGTGACTATGCATCTGACATCACATACGCCAATGTGTGCCGACAGATTGACGATGGGGTCAAAGAGAATTTCAGTGAAGCTGAACTAGTCAGGGGAATATAATGTGCAATCAAACCAGGTAACTTCAAAGAAATGATTATGAATAAGGAAGATATGACAGTGGAACTGCACTCATTGTTTTCTCTGCGGCGAAGAGGGGCACCGGGCTCGAGGATGTCTCCGGAAGCAAAGTCCACAGGGAAACGGGAAATGGCCACTGCCAAGGGACGATCAGTGACCGAGTCTCCTATGTCCCAAAGCCCTGAGGACTCCTTTTTGGCGATCAAATCTGACTCTGTAAAATGTAAACCTTCCTGAGCATCTTCCTGCTGTAAAAACCAAACTCTTAGTGACACAGGAAAGTATCAGCGAGTTGACAGTCCATTGCCGCCTGGAACTAAAAAAGAAACTATTGTCAAATTGATAGGGAAGAAAGCACTGGCCCAGTGTAATCTCAATGGCCTCGTGGTGACCGCTTTGCTTGATACCTGGGCTCAAGTCAGCATGATCGATCGAATCTGGAAAGACAAATACTTACCCACTGTAGAAGTAAGGCCTCTTGTGGAGCTAATGGGAATGACAGAGAAGTTAGAAGTTTATGCCATCAATGGAAATCTAATACCCTTTGATGGGTGGACTGTCATTACTGTCAGCTTACAAGGAAACGACAACCTTGACCTCCTTTTCTGGTGAGCCACATCCCAATCGAGAGGCCGTTGCTCGGCTTTAATGTGTTGGAAGAGCTAATTCAGAATGAGGATCAGCAAGCAGTGGTTAGGCAAATGCTGCACGAGGAGTCTGCATCGTTTGCCCGGGGTGGAAATGATGTAGGCTGCATCCCGAGTCTCTAAATGTCCATCAATCTCAAAGATGACATACCAGTACAACGTGCATATTCCTCAATACCCAAACCTTTGTTCAAAGAAGTAAGGGACTATATCCAAGACCTTCTAGCAAAAGGGTGGATTGTAAAATCTATGTCTCCTTACTCCGCCCCAGTAGTCTGTGTTCGAAAAAAGGATGGCTCACTGCATTTGTGTTTGGATTATCGCCTCCTCAATCGGAAGACCGTACCAGACAGGCACCCTTTGCCGAGGATTCAAGACCCGATTGATACCCTGGGAGGGTATTCTTGGTTTAGCATCCTCGACCAGGGAAAAGCTTATCACCAGGGCTTCATAGCCGAGGGTTTGAGACATAACTCCATGGGGGCTATATGAGGGTGGGAATTCCATTTGGCCTGTCCAATGCACCTGCAGCGTTCTAGCGCAGCATGGAGGAGATGCTGGACGATCTCAGGGATGAGTGCTGTGCCCCATATCTTGATGATGTGTTGTGTTATGCCTGGTCATTTGAGGAACATGTAGGACTGATCCGAAAAGTTCTTCAGACTCTTAGGCACCACAGAGTAAAACTTAGGCCTGAGAAGTGTGAACTCTTCCGCCAGGAAGTCTGGTATGTGAGTCGTCTAGTGTTGGCCAAAGGAGTGAGAATAGACCCTCACAGTCTTGAAGCAGTGCTAGCACTCAAGAGTCACAGACCCCAGACAGTGGGAGAGGTGCGGAGACTCCATGGATTCCTTGGATATTATCATTTCACGTGTGGCCAAACCAATCTACAAACTACTCCAGACTCAGCCAGGGGCAGCAATGCATCAGTACAGTCAAAGGAAGAGAAAGGATCCACATATGCCCTCCCATATGCCAGTGGAATGGACCATTGAGCACCAGAAAACACTTGACCTGCTGATTGACATGCTGGTAAATCCCCCGGTCTTGGCTTACCCGGACTTCAACCTCCCATTCGTGGTACACACTGATGCATCAGAAAAGGATCTCGGGGCTATCCTTTATCAGCACCAGGATGGAGGGTTGCGGGTCATTGCATAAGGATCCAGGACCCTTTCTCCAGCTGAAAAGGATTACATACTCCTAAAGTAATGTGTACATACCCTAAAGTATGTACACATTTTGGGTATTGTAATTTTGGTAGAAAAAGTTTATTTTCCATATACTTTTTTCATTTTTGCTTATATTTTATATGTCAAATGTAACAGGAAGCTGAAAAAATGTCAAGTATAAATCATTGTCTATTGCTGAGTGAGATCGGGACTCTTATTTTGAAAGTGAACCGAGGACTCGGACAGAGGAGCATTGTGCGCCGGCGCCCTCACAATTGCTGGGGATTATGTGCGACACACACACATTTGCTCCTGTCTCCTCAATTTTTCCTGTTTTAACAGGGACTTTCTAATCAGACGCACACAGACACACACACACACGCACACACTCACACACAAAGGTTTGTTTTTGTGAATTGTGGGGACATTCCATAGGCGTAATGGTTTTTATACTGTACAAACCTTATTTTCTATCGCCCTACACCAACCCTACTCCTAAATCTACCCATCGCAGGAAACTGTGCACATTTTTACTTTCTCAAAAAAAAAAAAAAACTCACTCTGTATGATTAAAAAGCCTTTTGAAAAATGGGCACAAAGGGTGATGTCCTCAAAAGTCACCCTCTCCTTGTAATACCTATGTCATACTCATGTCATTATACAAATTTGTGTCCTGATATGTCACAAAAAAGCATGCACACACACACACACATTTACAGTCGGTACGGAAAGTATTCAGACCCCCTTCAATTCTTCACTCTTTGTTATGTTGCAGCCATTTGCTAAAATCATTTAAGTTCATTTTTTTCCTCATTAATGTACACACAGCACCCCATATTGACAGAAAAACACAGAATTGTTGACATTTTTGCAGATTTATTAAAAAAGAAAAACTGAAATATCACATGGTTCTAAGTATTCAGACCCTTTGCTGTGACACTCATATATTTAACTCAGGTGCTGTCCATTTCTTCTGATCATCCTTGAGATGGTTCTACACCTTCATTTGAGTCCAGCTGTGTTTGATTATACTGATTGGACTTGATTAGGAAAGCCACACACCTGTCTATATAAGACCTTACAGCTCACAGTGCATGTCAGAGCAAATGACAATGAGGAGGTCAAAGGAACTGCCTGAAGAGCTCAGAGATAGAATTGTGGCAAGGCACAGATCTGGCCAAGGTTACAAAAAAAATTCTGCTGCACTTAAGGTTCCTAAGAGCACAGTGGCCTCCATAATCCTTAAATGGAAGACGTTTGGGACGACCAGAACCCTTCCTAGAGCTGGCCGTCCGGCCAAACTGAGCTATCGGGGGAGAAGAGCCTTGGTGAGAGAGGTAAAGAAGAACCCAAAGATCACTGTGGCTGAGCTCCAGAGATGCAGTCGGGAGATGGGAGAAAGTTGTAGAAAGTCAACCATCACTGCAGCCCTCCACCAGTCGGGGCTTTATGGCAGAGTGGCCCGACGGAAGCCTCTCCTCAGTGCAAGACACATGAAAGCCCGCATGGAGTTAGCTAAAAAACACCTGAAGGACTCCAAGATGGTGAGAAATAAGATTCTCTGGTCTGATGAGACCAAGATAGAACTTTTTGGCCTTTATTCTAAGCGGTATGTGTGGAGAAAACCAGGCACTGCTCATCACCTGTCCAATACAGTTCCAACAATGAAGCATGGTGGTGGCAGCATCATGCTGTGGGGGTGTTTTTCAGCTGCAGGGACAGGACGACTGGTTGCACTGGAGGGAAAGATGAATACGGCCAAGTACAGGGATATCCTGGACGAAAACCTTCTCCAGAGTGCTCAGGACCTCAGACTGGGCCGAAGGTTTACCTTCCAACAAGACAATGACCCTAAGCACACAGCTAAAATAACGAAGGAGTGGCTTCACAACAACTCCGTGACTGTTCTTGAATGGCCCAGAGAGAGCCCTGACTTAAACCTAATTGAGCATCTCTGGAGAGACCTAAAAATGGCTGTCCACCAACGTTTACCATCCAACCTGACAGAACTGGAAAGGATCTGCAAGGAGGAATGGCAGAGGATCCCCAAATCCAGGTGTGAAAAACTTGTTGCATCTTTCCCAAAAAGACTCATGGCTGTATTAGATCAAAAGGGTGCTTCTACTAAATACTGAGCAAAGGGTCTGAATACTTAGGACCATGTGATATTTCAGTTTTTCTTTTTTAATAAATCTGCAAAAATGTCAACAATTCTGTGTTTTTCTGTCAATATGGGGTGCTGTGTGTACATTAATGAGGAAAAAAAATGAACTTAAATGATTTTAGCAAATGGCTGCAATATAACAAAGAGTGAAAAATTTAAGGGGGTCTGAATACTTTCCGTACCCACTGTACACACACACACACACACACACACACAGGTTTGTTTTGCTGTCTTAGTGAGGACATTGCATAAACTTTAATTGATCAGGTCAATTATATTTTCTATGATATTTTCTATCACCTAACCCTACTCCTAAACCTACCCATCACAGAAACATGTACACATCATTAGATTTAAATAAAAACCTCTTTTGGCTGAGATAAAACTAGTGAGGACCAGTCAATGTCCTCAATAGTGGGTTGTGAAAGTATTTCACAATATAAGTGAGGACATTTTGTCCTCACAAGTAGCCTATATT
>RJVU01031169.1:578136-601461 GCA_003731715.1 Anabarilius grahami
AAGTTGGAGTTAGGATATGAAGTTAGGAGCAAAAACGTGACATAAATGCAGCATGGGTACATTATTTACATATGGGTCTTGCGGGGCTTCACGCACAAAAACTTGCTCAAGTTTAGGCAAAGCCCAAAACAATGCTTGTTTTATTCTACTCCGTGAGATCTTTCAAATGAAATATGACACATGATTATCTGAGCTGTATGTTTTTGACACATTGCAGTACATAGTACAAAAAAAAAATCATAAATTATGAAAACTTTTTTAAAATTTTTTTAGCAAATAACTCAGCAGTACTTAGGGGTTAATCAAATGGCTACATTCGTTGCAAAGTGCTGAATCTAAGCTTTCAAATGACACATATTTTGTGTTGATCAAGGCAGTAATTTTGAAAAATATGATTATACATTTTTTTTGTAGCTAGGTGGCGCCCGCGGGCGGTACACTCCGGTTTAGCGGGATGACTTGGCACTCATTAAGTGTTTAACAAAATGGTTGGATGGGTTAAAAAGCTGAGTTTATAAGCTTTAAAATGATACCTATTTTGTGTTATTCCTTTCAGGTTATTTAGTAATTTGATTATGAATTTTATAACTACAAGATTGGAGCCAATTATGTGATTTCTGTCCTGTTGCAGGTATAGTTTTAGTATTCTGACATCAGCAATGTCTTTTCATTTTCACAGTGTCACCTCCATAAACATAGCTAAAATACAGACCTTGCCAAATATTTTTCTTTTAAAGTCCCCCTGTGGTGAAAATCAAGTTTTTAATGTTGTTTATATGGCTATGTGGTGTTTTTAATATGATTTAAGACAAACCATGTGCAAATTCATATGTCAACACCATTGCTGAGTATTTTCTCCTTAACAATGCAGTGAAAAAAACACCCGCGGTGTCTGTGACATCACAAACTACATTGTAACCAATCACGTCAATGTGCCGGCGGTCTTTAGCATATCATTAACAGCAAACTAGCAGGGGAGTCTCAAGAGAAGCCAGGTTATCCCAGTATATTTTTCTGTTGATATGAAAAATCATGTAGATTTAGCAATATGGCGGGTTTATGATGTATATTAGGATGTTAGGATGAACTATATACCTTTCTCCACTGACGTTCTGAGTTGTTCAAAGCATTTGTAAGGATACTGATTGTTTGAAGGCAGCTGTCTGACTCTGACATGGTGAACGGTAACATTAACATTGTGTAACATTAGCAACACATTATTAGCTGTTTGATAACATAGTCAAGCAAAAGGCTAATCATATTGCTTACTATTGTGTGTCTGATGTTGTAAAGAGCGATACCTTTGTTGTGCAGTGTTTACCTCAGTAAGTTGACCGAGTGGATCTCTGAGTTGATGTGAGTGAGTGGAGGCGGGGCAAATTTGCATATGCACTGGTCTGCATATATTAAATGAGGCAAGGGTGTAGAGTTACATTCAAGCTATTTTAAGGCATGAAGAATTAATTTTTTTCACAGGAAAAAGAGTTTAAAAATGTCATTTTGGTGATCAAAAATGAGTTTTAAGGGATACAATTGACTACAGGGGGACTTTAAAACTCTTTTTTTGAAACTCGCATGTATTCAAGGTGTAAGGAAATGTCATTACTTTTATTCAGTCAAAGTAATGTCATTATATTTAAAAACCTTTCTTTAAAAAGTGTTCAAAAAATTTGAAACCAACATGAATACAAAGAGTACATTTTCTTAGAACTTATGGATTTTTGTGTACTTTGTAACTCCCCTAACTTGCTGTTTTTGACACTGACTGTTCACAGAAGTGCACCAAAACAGTTTCTTTCTTCTGTTTGCAGCGTTCCCTAAAGTCGTCGTCTTTCAGCCGCGTGTACCCTTGATTTCAGCTGATAGGGGGTCTTCTATTCCATGACCTTTAAAGGTGAAAGGCCCTGCTCAGTCAGTCTTTCCCTCTTGGTGGGAGATGCGAGTGCTTTGAGGAAAGCAAAAAGAAGAGTGTTTGTTTATTATCGATGACAGAACATACACACACACCCTTGAAGGTCCGATTCTGTCACCGTGTTCTCGTCAGGGTGGCTCTGGGGTCAAGAGCACTAGTCTGGATCAGTATGGCTACTCTGACAGCGTGACCCGGGCCAGAGGATTCATTCTCAGTACAGAGGTCAAAGGTCAGCCTTTCAGAGCAGCAGGGGAGGGCTGCCAGAACTCATGCTGGAATATTAACTCCTGTCTGCTTCAAGCTTTCCATACATTTACATGAAGGCGCATGGCTTGAGGCCTATTTTTTGCATTTCAGGTTCAGAGAAAGTGGGTAGAATGAAAGATGGTGAATGCAGATCTTCATATTGCAAATTAGTTTTGCCTCTTCACTATAAAGTATCCAGTCATCTGGAACTGTTTTTTATTCATTAGTGGTGTTTGGTATGGCAAGAATCACTATTAATATTGCTCTTAATTAGGGTTAGGGTTTTGGGTTAGACATTTAAAGTATTAACATTAGGCACGCAACTCATGAAACCACATTTGGAGGTGGTCTGGGAGGGATTTTGACCACATTTAAAGACAGCATAAATGCAAATGTGCTTTTGTTATCTACATTCAGCTATGTGTTTAATATTTAACAAGGTTCTGCTGCAAATAGTCATTCATGTCACTTTGACGGTCATTAAAACACTGTGTAGCGAGTTGCTGCTTTTTATTCTGCTCTGGCTGAGTTAAAAAGACAATAGATGCTGAGCTCTTGTGATCTGTTGATGAGATTTAATCAACGATATTTTATTTATTTATTTTTTTAAATCCACTTGGAATGCTGCCTCTCTCATTTGTCTCCCTGAAGAATGCTTAACATTTTCTCCTCTTTTCCTCACTTATAATCTATTATTCCCATTTGAGGGGTTATAAAGAAATAACACATGGTAACACTTTACAACAAGGTTTCATTTGTTAACAATAGTTAACAAAAACTAACAAAAAAAAAATACTTTATTATTATTTGATGTTAATAACAACCTTTGCTAATGCATCATTACAATCAAAAGTTGTATTTGTTAATGTTATTTAATGGACCTGAGATATAACTAACAATGAGCAGTTAACAAAGGTGAATAAATACTGTAACAAATGTGTTGCTCGTTGTTAGTTCATGTTTTTTAATACATTAACTAACATTAACTAATGAGACTTGTTGTAAAGTGTTAGTGAAAACACAAGAAATGGAAAAAAGCCAAATTAGAAAATTTGGTTAAATGACAGAATCAGAATCCACTTTTATTGCAAAGTACAACGTGTACAAGGAATTTGCTTTGGTATGCAGGTGCTTTAAAAAGAATTAAGAAATAAAAAGAAGAATAACAATTTAGATAATAACATAAATAAATATAGCTGCAAGCAGCAATTATGGGGCCAAGCACAAAAACGGCACAAGAAGCAAGCCAACATGGCTGGGAGCATCAGACTAACTGCAACAGTGAGCAATTTAAAGACCTATTAAGATAATTTTAGGCAAAAGAGCTGAAAAATGATAAAAAATGAGGATTTACTGGTTCATCACTTTCGACCAATAGGTGGCGCTGTGACCAAATTAATGTGGTATGGTCAGAGTGAGGTGACAAAGACACTTGCAAAGTTTGGTGTCAATATGTCAAAGCATTGCAGAGATACAGCTTCAAGAGTCGTTTTTGCATCATACCTTAAATTCTTTGCTCTGGTATACGAAAACGGTTCGACTTATCAACTTGAAATCCATTACATTTTGTCGGCATGGTCTGAAGATGATACGGTTCGATTTTGGTGAAAATCGGAGCAACGGTCTAGGAGGAGTTCGAAAAAGTAGGTTTTTAAAGAAAAACAATATGGCGGACAGGAAGTTCAGCCGACTATGGCAAATTTGATATCTATGTTCTCAGCATGAACAAAGGAATCTACTGAGACCAGTTTCATTACAATCGGTTAATATAGTCAAAAGTTATTGACATTTTTGTAAATTTTGTTATAACTTTTGACCACAAGGTGGCGCTGCGCCGAAACTTTTTGAGTATTGTCAGGGCATGGTGCCAAAGACCCATACCGAGTTTCGTAACGATACGTTAATGCGTTCGTAAAATACAGCATTTTAGCACAAAATTAAAAATGGCCGACGGACAAAATGGCCGATATGGGAAAATTGGATATCAATCGTCTCGACATGATGCCCCGAATCTATGATTGAGTTTTGAGTAAATTTATGATTTTTGGACAAACCCATCAGAAGTTATAAGCAAAAATGAAAATTTTTCATATCTCTGCACCAGTAGGTGGCACTGCGCCAAAACACTGCATGATGCCTGAGGTCATGCTTGTGATGAAGTACCAAGTTTGGTCTGAATACGATAAAGCGTTGCGGAGATACAGCCTTATGTCCATTTTCGCAAGCACTACGTACAATTAGTTTGCGTCTTTTTCGAAAACGGTTTAAGGAACCAACTTGAATTCCATAACTTTTTGTCGGCATGGTCTGAAGATGATCTGGTTCAACTTTCTTGAAAAAAAAGTTGAACTTTTGCGGTTCAAAAGTTATTAGCATAAACATAAGTGCAACTTTGGACAGCTGGTGGCGCTAGAGGGATTGAGTTAGAGACTCCAAATTTGCTATGGACAAAGGTCAGACTGTCCTCTAACTGTGTGCCAAATTTGACAACTTTTCCGCAAGTGGTTCTATGGGCAGCCATAGACTTCCAAGAGCGGAAGAAGAAAAATAATAAAAAGAAATCTAACAGATACAATAGGTGCCTGGCCCCTAATAAATAAGCCTTTGATAAGAATACACAATTTAAAAATTTGGTGTAAACGCAGCATACAGTCTGATTAATGTGTGTTTAGTATAATACATATGAAGCAGTATTTATAAGGGAACTTTCTCTATCATTTAAAAAGCGATAGTTCACCCCAAAATGCAAATTCTTTATCAGCCTACATCACACATCAGTTGTGGTAAACGAAAGCTCAAGCTTGTTTGCTTGATGTGCAAGAACCAATGAGGTTCATTCTCGTGTGTTACACAGCACGTTTGAGCTTCCTCAAGAACCAGGTATGTTCTCACGCACCAAGCAGGTTCGGTTGAGTTTCTGTTTATGTTCGCTGATCAATGAGTCATTCCACGAAACCGGTACGATTTGAGTCCCTCTGACCTTTTTTCAGTGTATTTTATCTATTGGGTCACCAAAATATATTTTTAAAAGCTTTTTGTATTAATTGAAATGTGTCCTTTAATAATGTTTAAAAACATGACATACATTTTATCTTCATATTAGAAATTATTTTGTTTTTTTCAGTTGGCACCACTTATTTTGTCATGTCCCTCAAGGCCTTCTATGAAAGTGTACTTGGGATATGAATAATAAAATGAGAAGAAAGTCCATTCATTTTGCCATTCCCATAAATATCCATCTGTGCTTTTTTGCTGGTAATGTTTGTCAAGTAAATTCATGATTATTCATTAAAATCACATTATTTAGCTCCGTACCTCAGTAACCCCTCAACCCCGTTACACAAACCATTCTCCCCCTATAAAAATAATGAACTGATACTTATGTGACATCATTAATAGGAAGTGACATCATAGAAGTCTTCTGAACAACACTGTGAGCAGACACAGGCAAGATACCACCTTCTTTAAAAAGTATAACTAAATTATGTTGTGAAACTGTGTTTGTCAAGCTTAACGACTCAACCCCGTTACATCAATTAAAGATAGAAAACTATTACTTGTGAAAATTATCTTTGTTATTTCAACATTATTCATGATTTCTTAATATCACTTAATATCAGCAATTTGGGCAAAAAATCACAACCCCGTCACACCTACATTTTTATTATTATTTTTTTTTAAGTTTATGGTTTATTTAAAATTAGTTGAATTCTGTCTGAAATGTTCAGAGCAATCATAAGAATGCTGATTTTAGTTCAAATTCTGAAGTTGAGCCTTTGATAAAAAAATGATTGTTGTTGCTGTCCCAAAAAGTGCCCATTTCAGACTTTGGTATAGCAAAAGTGTGAGATTTTAAGTAACTTTTATATTTGCAATTACTGAATTAGTGTGAGGGACATCTGGTTAATAGGAAAATGTTGATTTTATTACAAATAAATTTATAATAATATTCAGAGAGCTCCCATAGTGTCCATAACTTCAAATAATGACCAATAATAATAAGGATTTGATGCCTGAGATGGGAAAATATGTTTTTCTGGAAGTTAAATATGTCATTAATGTTGTGGGGTGTTCAGAAAAGTAATACATTTTGGTAAAAAATCTAAAAATGTGTAAGTCCAAATCGTACCCGTTTTGTGGAATGACTCCAATGTTTATATGTGAATAAAAGCCTAAATTCATTCTGTTCATCATAAAAAATTTGGACTAAACCACTCAATGCATATGGATTTTTTTTACGTTCTCTTTATGAACTTTTTGAAGTGTCAAAGTGGTAGTTGCGTAGCTGTCGATTTAGAGCAGTGCTCTCAAACTCAATTTCCGGAGGGCCACAGCCCTGCACAGTTTTGCTCCAACCCTAATTAAACACACCTGATCCAGCTAATCAAGGTCTTCGGGATTACTAGAAACTTCTGAGCAGGTGAGTTGGAGGTGGTTGAAATTCTGCAAGGCTGTGGCCCTCCAGGAATGGAATTAAGTTTGAGACCACTGATTTAGAGACAGAGATCCCTCAGATTTAATTCAAAATATCTTCATTTGCGTTCTGAAGATGAACAAAAGTCTTGACATGAGGGTGAATAAATGATGACAGAATTTTTGGGTGAACTAACACTTTAATATGTAAGTGATAAGCTGCACGATTCTGTATAAATTGAGATTCACCATTTTTTTTGTTTTTGTTTAAAATAGAGTTCACAATTATCCCACGATTCTGAATAGACAACTAACAAAATAACATGTAATTTATTAGAGGTTCTGGCAAAATATTAATTGCTGCAGTCTATTTAAAAAAAAAATAAAAAAAATAATTTGAATGATAAAAAAAAATCAGTTTAAATGACTCACTCATAAAGACTTCACTTGCTTCATTACTGAATGAATCAACATTTTTGAACAAATCTCTTGAATGAATGATTCAATGACACGTATATTTTTTAACAGTTGCTTGTTGCCGCCTACTGGTGTAACGATGTAATTGATTCACTCTTAATTTGAAGCATCAAATTGCTTTCAAAAGGTGACTTATTCTACATTGATCGCTACATCCGTAGACATCAGTGTTTATATCTGAACAATAAACTTTTATCTCAGTACTTCTGTGATAATCTGAATTATTGTAACAGAAATACTGTGTGGTTGAAAAGACAGTTTGTGAAGCTGTTTCATACCTATACATGACAACCACTCTCTCTGGCCCAGCGGCAGCACGAACACAGATCTGAATGTTCCCTGTGATCAATCTCGGTAAAGGTTTAATAGACATATAGCCGAATCGCTGTCATTTAGGAATAAGATCACGTGAGTGTTTGAATCTATATCACAATCTTTTAACAAATTAATCGTTCAGCTCTAGTAAGTGGCAATTTGTAAATGTGACCAGAATAAGGGGACTTGCCTAATATGGTATTATATTCAGATGCTGTTCTATCAGGACACAAACAGCATGTTATAGACCATAAACACTTGGGTTGGGGTCTTTTGACTTGGACCAGTAAGCAACTGCCCAAAACTCCTTATAGTAACTGTATAGCAATGCTCAGTGGCAAGTTGTACTCAGGCAAGCACCACTCACATTTTCCTTAGTAATAAGCTACTTTTTATTTATTAGTGTTTCTTTTCCAGTGCTTGAGCTATTAACTACAAACTAACAGCGAATCCCTCACACTTAACACACCCTCATTTGAAAACCCCTACAATAATAAACAGCAGAATATTAATAATCAGAAATTAATTGCATTTTTTTCTACCTGACAAAGCATTTGTCTTGTTGTGCTAATTAGTTTCCTAAAGCAAAGGCTGAAATATCAGTAATCACTGTGATGAATTTTCGTTACTTGAAATAAAATGAATGTCAACTGAAAACAAATAAAAAATTAAATATACAAAAACTTATTTCATTTGAGCTATTGGCCAAGGCAGCATTTCTTATTTTAATTTAGTTGAACCCAACTAAAATAACTAAAACTGAAATAAAAATGTATACATTTATAAAATTAAAATTTATTTTAACACTACTGTACACTACTCAAATTTAAAGGAACACTTTTTAATCAGAGAATAGCATCAAATCAGTTAAACTCCTGGGATATTGATCTGGTCAGTTAAGAAGCAGAGGGGGTTGTTAATCAGTTTCAGCTGCTTTGGTGTTAGATTCAAACTCCTTTACTCTTTACTTTAAAAACTGTCTATAAAGGGCAATATTTTATGTATGTGAGGCCTGAGATGTGGAAACGGTGAAGAGAGAGAGGGCAAACAGTTTGCAGTTAAGCTCAATATTGCCGTCTAATCAGCCAATATTGTCCTAAATAGCCTGCATAGCACTTCATCTTTATCTTTAAAAAAAATTCAGTGGAGCATGCCCCCGCCCCACGCAATGTTCTCACATTTTTCCCCCCTTACCTGTTTGCATCCCTGTGTTAATGAAATTAACATCAGGTGCACTAGACGGGCAACAATGAGACGACCCCCAAAACAGGAATGGTGACATTGACTGACATTTTTTTCCCTTCTCATCTTTTCTGACTGTTTTTCGCTAGTTTTGCATTTGGCTAGGGTCAGTGTCACTACTGGTAGCATGAGGCGATACCTGGACCCTACAGAGGTTGCACAGGCAGTCCAACTTCTCCAGGATGGCACATCAATACATGCCATTGCCAGAAGGTTTGCTGTGTCTCCCAGCACAGTCTCAAGAGCATGGAGGACATTCCAGGAGACAGGCAGTTACTCTAGGAGAGCTGGACAGGGCCGTAGAAGGTCCTTAACCCATCAGCAGGACCAGTATCTGCTCCTTTGTGCAAGGAGGAACAGGATGAGCACTTCCAGAGCCCTACAAAATGCCCGGCCTCATGTGGCGAGAGTATACAGGCAGTTCCTGGAGGATGAAAGAATTGATACCATTGAATGGCCCCCACACTCGCCTGACCTAAATCCAATAGAACACCTTTGGGACATTATTTTTCGGTCCATCCGACACCGCCAGGTTGCACCTCGGACTGTCCAGGAGCTCAGTGATGCCATGGTCCAGATTTGAGAGGAAATACCCCAGGACACCATCCTTCATCTCATTAGGAGCATGCCCCGATGTTGTCAGGCCATACAAACTACTGAGTACCATTTTGAGTTGCTGCAATGAAATTTCAGCAAAATGGACTGCATCATTTTTTCACTTTGATTTTCGGGGTGTCTTTGAATTCAGTCCTCTGTAGGTTGATCATTTTCATTTCCATCAAACAATGTGGCATCCTTTCGTTCCTAACACATTACCCAGTCCATATCAGTATAGATATCCAGCATATTTTTCCCCATTGAGATGTGTTTTCAAAATGTTCCTTTAATTTTTTTGAGCAATATATAAAATATATATATATATTGGGTTCAGATCAGGTGCCACTGAATCACTTTCACCCTGTTCTTCTTCAGAAATCCAACAGTGGCCTTAGATGTGTGTTTAGGATCATTGTCATGTTGGAAAAGTGCATGACGACCAAGGGCACGGAGTGATGGTAGCATCTTCTCTTTCAGTATAGAGCAGTACATCTGTGAATTCATGATGCCATCAATGAAATGTAGCTCCTCGACACCAGCAGCACTCATGCAGCCCCACATAAGGACACTGCCACCACCATGTTTCACTGAAGGCACCATGCATTTTTCTTTGTATTCCTCACCTTTGCGATGCCATACAGTTTTGAAGCCATCAGTTCCAAAAACATTTATCTTGGTCTCATCGCTCCAGAGTATAGAGTCCCAGTAGTCTTCATCTTTGTCAGCATGGGCCCTGGCAAACTCTAGGTGGGCTTTTCCGTGCCTGGGCTTTAGGAGAGGCTTCTTTCGTGGACGGCACCCATGCATGCCATTCCTCTGCAGTGTACGCTGTTTTGTGTCACGGGAAATAGTCACCCCAGTTTGGCTTTCTACTTCTTTAGATAACTGCAGTGAACTTGCATGCCGATTTTCTTCAACCCTTCTCATCAGAAGACGCTCCAGTCGAGGTGTTAACTTCCATGGATGACCTGGAGGTCTCTGTGAGATGGTTGCAGTTCCATCTTTTTTAAAATTTTTGTTCCACTTTTGCTACAGTATTCTGTCTGATAAGTAAAGCTTTGCTGATCGTCTTGTAGCCTTCACCTTTCTGGTGTAAAGAAAAAGTTTTTTCTTTCTCAGGTCTTGTGACATTTCTCTTCCATGTGGTGCCATTGCTGACAGCATGAAATGGGAAGGGGTTTTAACACCCTTTTATAGTCAACTGTCTGCTGGCCACCTGTGTAATGAATAATTAGACTCACCTGTGGTTGAATTCTTGTTAAATTAGACATTTGTAATCTAAAATTTACCTTTGCTCCAGAGACTTTCAGTGGGGTGTACTCATTTCTGCATCACCCTAATTTGAGTAAAACTGAAAATTTTGTTCTCCAAGTTATATTATTAACCTTACTTTCATGTTATAAGTTAAACAGATGTTATATAAAACTTGGTCTTGTCAACATTTTGGAAATTGTTTTTGTGTTCATTGAGATATTGTTTAAAACGTTACTTTTCAAAGTGGGTGTACTCATTTACTCTGAGCACTATATATATGTATACATGGGCGGATTGGCCATCTGGCAATACTGGCAAATGCCAGAGGGGCCGGACCAACCCACCCCCTTTAGTTACTGTTGCTATGTATGTCCGACAAGCCCCATGCCGCTCTCACGCCACACATCATGCTCTCTCAGAGTGAAAAATACATTGGAGCAAAGAGGACACTGACAATGCGTCGACAGACAAGAGAGTGCAGGTTACTTTTGATATGTCTCAAAGTCTCACATTTTTTAATTTTTAAAGAAATGTAAACAATAAATACCATTTTGTAGCTCTTTAATGTGTCTTGACAGATTGCTGTAGCGCCTCAGTTCAAGCGGCCCATGACAGTACGCACCATTTTTCAAGTTCAAGTCCACTGACATTAATCTACTATGTCCCCTAACTGCTTTGTCGGACATAAATGTGGATACGGCGTTATGATTGGTTAGATCGCCTGTCAATCAAACTCCCTGCGAAGGGTCAGTTGGACGTTCAGTCAAAATCAAGTACGTCATCAGACTGAGAGAGTGCAACACGAGCTGATTGTCAGTAAAAGTTAGATAATGGGCCGTAAAAAAATAAAAGGCGGTGCAGAAAAGTTTCGAAGGCGGTGCAAAAAAAAAGGGCTCTTAAGTCCGAAGCTGCCAAATGCGTAAAATTAACTGAATTCTTTTCAAAGGGTTTAAATTCGGCTGCTGCAGTGGGGGACAGTGCCATAGAGGTAAGAAAAAACTGAAAATACAGCTACCTCAAGTCATTTTCACGCTACTTCTGCCAGTTAGCTCCAGTGAATTTTTTTTATACAGTAGCATACATTGTATTAAACAGTTGTAAGCTAAGCGTACAACCCCCATATATTTTTAAATGTCATTGCTTCGAGATAATTGGTTACAAGAGTTAGCTAGCCTGTTAGTGAATTACATGAGTGAAATATCAGTAGATAAGGTGGGATTTAGGGTAAACGGACTGCTGTAGGCTACTTGCAATATAGTCTAACATGTCAAAAACATAAAGCAACCCAGGTGAAAAAAAGTACACTTCCATAATGTACTTAAAGTGCTCTATTTTCGCACACTAATTTTTTACTTGATATACAAAAAAATATTCTTTAGTATTTCCTAAGATAATCTAGAGTTTATATATATATCAGTAACAGCCACTGCAGTATCATTTGTTCGTGAAACGACATATGGCAAGCCGTTTTAACATTTAATCCTTAAAACATACTAGTATCTATTTTCATACTAGTACTTATTTTTTAGATACTAGTATCTGTTCGATTAAGTACTAGCACTTATTCATTAGCTACTAGTGCTTATTATTTAGGTACTAGTGCTTATTCTTTAGATACTAGTACATTTTTTAAAAGATACTAGTACTTATTTATTAGATACTGGTACTCATTCATTATGTACTCATTAGGTCATTAGATACTCATTAGATTTTCATTAGGTACCTATTAAATAGACACTATTACTTATATTCATTAGATACTAGTGTCTATTCAATTGGTACTAGTACTTATTTATTAGATACTAGTACTTATTCATTAGTTACTAATTTCGATAGTGACTAGTAACTATTCTATCGTTACTAGTAACACATTTTAAATTTTTGCCATTGACTTCTATGTTTTGACTAGTATGTATGGCAATTGTGACTAGTAGATACTTTTTATATACTAGTAGTTGTTCATTAGGTACTAGTATTTATGTTTTAGATACTAGTTTGTATTATTAGATACTAGTACTTAGTCATTAGATACAAGTTCTTATTTTTTAGATACTCGTACTTATTTTTTAGATACTCGTACTTATTATATACTAGTACTTATTTAATAGATACTAGTAGTTATTTATTAGTTACTAATACTTATATTAGACACTAGTATCTTTTTTAATTTTAACTAGTAACATTTATCTTACCACTCACAACTGCTTTTTTACTCATCTTATGAGTTATGAGTTATATAGTCTGAATGGTCACTAATGATTCAATTAAAAATCTTACTAGTATAATATCAATATTACTAGTAACATTTGGAACAAATACTAGTAGCTAATGAATGGGTACTAGTAGCAAATGAATAAGTAGTACTATCTAATAATTAAGTACTAGTATCTAGTAATAGGTACAAGTATCTAATAATAAGTACTAGTAACTAATGAATCAGTACTAGTATCTAATTAATAAATACTAGTACCAATTTAATAGGCACTAGTATCTAATGAATAGGTACTAGTATCTAATGAATAGGTACTAGTATCTAACGAATGAGTACCAGTCTCTAATGATTAAAGGTGGTACAGAGGATCTTTTCGTCGACTGAGTTTTTGAAATGAGCGCATGCGTAAGAACAACCCCCCTCCATTTCGAGTGAACGCCTCCCAAAACTCGTGCACAAGTATTGGAACACGAGTGTTTACCACCGGCATTCGCTGTGTTATTAAGCCGGGCACACATTTAACGACTAGCTAAAACATTCTAAGACTATGCTCAACATACAGCGATTGTTTCCTGCTCCTGAAGCAGATTTATATACTTTCACATGGAATTTGAACACCGACTGTAATCGCAGACTGAACGCAACTGGCTCTGACTGGACGCGTTTGAGCGCGATCAGTCATAAGTATCAATTTACATTCATAATCGGCCTTACAATCGTTGAGTGTGTGCGCGACTTAAAGCCGGATCCACGGAATCCACACTTAGTGGATTCATTATGTCGGACTCACCGCAGGTAACTCATAATCTGCAGTTGTTACTCCTGTCTCCTGACAAAAACATTGCATGCGGCGCCTGTGGGGTGTGGAAAGTTACTGGAGCGCGCAGCCGCGCGTCTCTCACAAGGAACGTCATGGTAGTGATTGACAAGCCAGAGGGCCAATCCGCGCACGTCTCTCACAAGGAACGTAATGGCAGTGATTGACAAGCCAGAGGGCCAATCGTTTACGCGATGATTGAATGAAACGATTGGCTGTTTTTAAGGCCCTACCTCGTGCACAGATGATGTATATTAATATTATTCCTTTCAGTGCACCTAATAAATAGTCTTTTATCAGTTAGTAAAGACAGTTTCAAGTAATATTGCAAAAATGTATTAAAGGTGGTACAGAGGATGTTTTTTTTAAGTACTAATATCTAATGAATAAATACTAGTATCTTTTCAAAAGGTACTAATATCTAAAGAATAGGCACTAGTAGCTAATGAATAAGAACTTGTACGTTTTAAGGATTAAATGTTAAAATGTTTTGCCATAAATGACTTGCTTTAAATGACTGTCGCACGCAGCTTAAGATGAAATGGCTTGATAGAAATGGCTTTATCGAGGTGCAGACTCGTAGGCAGTAGAAGCGGCGCAACTATAACAATCAGTCTATAATCCCACCCACTTTGAAGCGGTACTAACAGCAATGGAAAAGCAAACCGAAAGTAAAAGAGCCGAGCTGTGCCGAGCCGAGCCAAGCCAAGTAGTACCACGCAGTGGAAAAGCGCCATTAGTGTACTCAACTGTGTTATTTTGAGACACAATGAACTAAAATGTGCTTTTAACATACTATTAAAATATATTTAGTTACCATTTGTAGTACACTAATGGGTGAACTACAAGTGATAACTAAATACATATTCATGGCGTCTCAAAATAATACAGTTGAGTAAAGTTACACTTAGATGTTGTTAAGATTATCTTAAGAAGTACTAAAGAAATTTTTTTAGTATATTATGTACAAAATTAGTGTGTGAAAATAGAGCACTTTAAGTACATAATGGAAGTGTACTTTTTTCATCTGGGAATGCGCGTGTCCGTGGGTGGGGATGTGTGGGTGTGGTAATGTGGGCTGGTGTGGCTACAGTGCCAGGGCTGAATTTTTGTCCCAGTCTACTCCTGTATATACACACACAGACACACACACACACGCACACACACACAAACTCTTGCGGTTAATCGATTTGACAGCACTTATTTATTTATTAATAAAATGCACAAAATTATTTGTGCACAAATACATGAGGAACATTTATTAAGTAAATGGGTCAGTTCTGATTTCATGTTGTTTCCTTTAATGTACCGTAGTGTGCTGATGCTCACTATCTGTCAATAGCTCTTTGTGTCCATTGTTGTGATGCCAATTCCGGCATGAGGCTAAGTGGTTGGCAGTGACAGTGGCAAAGCTACAAAGAAGCAGCTCCATCTTTGTTGAAGTGTTCCTGTAGATATCCTTTAATCCAGCTAAATACAAAGAGCTCCCTTTCCAAATCATGTCAACACATGGACAACTCTGGTTTCCTCAAGTCAACAGCAGATATATGTGTTCTTGGGTATATGTTGAGAGAGAGAGAGAGCAGCAGATGAATAGCATTGTCAATCTGATGGTCATGGTGAAAAGGATTACAGAGTCTTGAGGGACTAGTGGACTACTGGCAAATGATGGAAGTCCACAATCTTTAGTTGTCCTCTTGCCAGAGGACATGAAAGAATCAACTAATCCTTTAAACCGGACACAACTCCAGTGTATTTTTATACAATGTGTGAAATATTGTTATCTCCAAATGTGAAGCAACCAAGTTATATTTCTAGCATTGTGACTTCCTGACCTCTTCCATTGTATCTCTTCATTGTATAATTTTTGTGTTGTCCCTTGAGTTGTGCCTGATCTTTAGGTTTCAACAGAATATTTCATTCTTAGACATGTTATATGACTCTGGGGGAATGGCAGTTTTATGCCACATTTATTTATTGGTTTGTCCACGTCCTCTGAATAGCATAACTATTTTAGTCACTTGAAATGATTGCAGATTTGACCTTGGTAAGGAAACAAAGATGAGATTCAGATTCTAAATGGAATTATGGGTTAATGGGGATCTTTTAAAAAAAAAATAAAAAAAATAAAATATTGTAAATTCACGCATTTCTGCATGACTCAATGTAAAAAAAATAAAATAAAAAGAACTGTGCCCATTATAAAGGAAGAAATCGGTAACACTTTACAATAAGGTTGCATTTTTAATATAAGTTAACTACATTAGTTAACATGAACTAATAGTTAAAAATACTTCTAAAGCATTTTAAAATGTCATTTTCTGTTAATTTCAACATTTATAATACATTATTAAAATCACAAGTTGGACCTTTTCATATTATTTAAAGTGGTTTTGAACTGTGGATTTTTTTGTTTTATAATGTTCCCTGGGGTGCACATATAATGTCAATATGATTTTTACATCAAAAATGTTCATCATTTAAAAATAAAAGGCATTTTTCCTACCCTGATTTTAGTCCTCTTATTTGAATGCTGTGTTTTAAAGGAACACACCACTTTTTTTTGAAAATAGGCTCATTTTCCGACTCCCCTAGAGTTAAACAGTTGAGTTTTACCGTTTTCGAATCCATTCAGTTGATCTCCGGGTCTGGCGGTACCACTTTTAGCATAGCTTAGCATAGTTCATTGAATCTGATGAGACCAATAGCATCTCGCTCAAAAAAAAATGACCAACGAGTTTTGATATTTTTCCTATTTAAAACTTAGCAAAAGTTTTTACTTAACTGGACAAAGAAAATCTGACTGTACATGAATCATTACATATCAGATCAGGCATTAGAATTAAGTTACTTACATGTTGTTGCATTACTGTCAAGTCCATATCATAAAAGTCTGTTTGCAAAGCCTGCAATAAAATGTGATTGATTTACCAAAGAATCCAGTGAAATGTACCAAATACAAATAAATAAAGCTCAACTGAGACATTCACATTGTTGAAAACAAATAACCATATTCCTAGCATAAGGATCCTTTGAAAAGTAAAGTCATTTCTTTTCCCTGTTGTATCGCTCTTCTCTCCTCCTCCTCATCTCACTAACACGCCAGTGGGTGGGGTTAACATTGTAATGATGAAGTAGGCATTGATTTCTTCTGCGGAGGCGGCTTTTAACCCTATCTATAGATAGGCACATTCCAGGATCAGTCGTTCGCTGGGCCTAGTGTCAATAAAAATGTTTATTAGACTAACAAGGACATTTTCAGTTCTGAAACTTATAGGATATTTTTATTAACCAATGGTAACCGAGCTTACTAAATACTATAACAAAAGTATTTCTCAGTGTTAGTTAAAACATTAACTAATGGACCTTATTATAAAGCATTACCAAGAAATCTATTAGAAATCTAATGTGAAATAAAAACATGTGCCAAGTTCTTGGAAAGCTCTCTTCGAATTCATATTAGTATGGTTTTTAAAATCTTTGATACCATTTTCAATAGACATTTCATTTTAATAACTCAAGTATTTACATCCTGAGTACAAATTTTCTTTATGCCATCAATATGTAAGTGTACACATCTTAATCATTATTTAAAAAAAGCTTTAAAATACATTTCAGGGTAAAAGTATGTGTATTAATACATTTTTTTATTTATTTATTTTTTTAAGTCACATCACACGCATGACATTTTACAACCTGGACTAACCTTGCTTTGTCATAAAAAGGTCAAACTATCTGATATGGTAGGAGACTTATTGACTTTGACAAATAGTCATGTGGGTCCTCTCTATGATCTTATTTACTTTTGCTTCTGCATGCATAGGGAAGCTACTGTGCTGCTTTTTTTATACATCATAAATGACTTGTGCCTCAAAGTGCACTGACGAAATGCATTAAACGCTGTTATCTTGGGTTCGGATGCCTGGTGTTTGTGAACGCAATCGTGTGAGACACTTCTGGGAAGTAATTATACCAAATCATTTTGATAACAGACTTTAGCTCAGGCATTTCAGAATGACCAAACCAACATTTGAGATGCTGTGCAATGAAATTGGTCCGCTGGTTAGTCCAGTTATCAATCACATCAACTGTGGAGGCAAATTCTTGTGAGTTTTCTTGTTGTTGTTGCACATCAAAGGATTTATTTGGTAAATGTGTTTCCACCGTAATTTATGCGCATGTCTTCTTATCTGATATCAAATCATCCACCTTAATTGAGTGCATACATTTTTTATTTTATTTATGCACATCTTGGTGTTTCCATTCAGCATTCCATTTTTATGCAATTTCCCAAAATTCGCATTGAAATAGGTGGATGGAAACGTAGCTGCAAATACATTGGTTAATGTTTCATCTGACCTTCAAACACAAGACAAACATAGTCCGCTTAAACAAATAACAAACAACAATACATTAACTTTTCATGATCTTGTTGAATACAGTGTAAAACATTCATAGTGCAGGATGGAAAAAGTATGTGTATGTGAAAAGTATTTCATTACTGGTTGACCCTCCTTTGGCAGCAATAACTTCCTCCAAAGGTTTCCTGTAATAGAGGATCAGTTCTGAACATCAGTCAGGAGGGATTTTGCACCACAAGTTCAGCAATATTCTGGGAATGTCTGGTGTGAACCGCCCTCTTGAAGTCATGCTAAAATATCTCATTTAGTTTGAGGTCAGGACTGGTCACTTCCAGAAGGTGTATTTTCTTCCGACAAAGCCATTCTGTTCTTGATGTTCTTCTGTGCTTTGGGTCACTGTTCGCCCAACTTCTGTTGAACTTCAAAGATAACCTTACATTGTCCTTCAAAATGTCCTGATACTCTTGGGAATTCATTTTTGTATTGATGTTACCAAATTTTCCAGTCCATGAGGCAGCAAAGCAGCCCTTAAATGGAGTCAGAATATTTTCCGAGCAACACTGGAGAATCCAGGTGCTGACAACAGATACGTACGCATGTTCTAGAGTTTTTAGTCGAGACTCCAGGTTTTTTCTTTTCATTGAGCATTTCTGCTGTTATAGAATGTTATAGAAACAGAGCTAAACTTTGAGAATTTGTCTTATTGTCAGTTGATGACTTTGAGATACTTTTGTATTCATTCCAACTTTATGCAAGTCAGTAATTCTTAGATGTCTAGAGACTTTTTTTTTATCAAGGCGTAGTTCATAACAGACATTGCCTGTATAGAACTTAAAGGATTAGTTCACTTCAGAGTTAAAATTTACTGATAATTTACTCACCCCCATGTCAACCAAGATGTTTGTCTTTCTTTCTTCAGTCGAAAAGAAATTAAGGTTTTTAAGCATTTTTTTAAAGCATTTATATTCTCCTTTTAATCTATATGCAGACTGTTTCAGAACTCCCTGAAAAGCCTTGATTGTAGTCTTAAGTGTTTTTGGGGGAATGAACATGTCACAATATTCCTCATATGCTCAAGGCATATGCAAAACGAAGGGGCGGGGCCCCTTGAGTTGTGTTAGTAGTGTGTAGAATATCGCAGTTATCGCAGTGGTAAGGGGTGTGACCTTTCCGAAACCTGCTAGAAAAGATTGTCCAATCACAACACACTCCAACTGAACAATCAGAGCACATTGTGCTTTTCGGAGGGAGCAGCTTCATAGAGACAGGAAATAAACAGGGGTGCGTTACCTGTACAACGACGTAACTCACTGCTTCACTACCATACTATAATGCATCGCTGAAGAAATCAACTAGCTAGTCACGGCTGTTTCCCGAAACCGTATTGTCGCAAACCTGTCGTTCAGCCACGTTGGTGAATGATGTCACGCAGGTGGTTGAGTAATAACAAAGACTATAGAATAACACAAGATGTGTCACTCGTATTGTTTTGAATGGGAGAAAGTGCAACACACAATATGGCAGAATATGTCCCACCTTCTAAAAAAGAGCCAATCGCTGATTGGTAAAGTCATTGATACACTGCAGTTTTGGAGAATTTGATGTTTCCCCATTCAAAGAGATAGGAGCTGTACTTGCATGCCCGAGAGGCGTTTCGAAGATGGCCGTCGAGTGAAATGACTTGTCTTAAGGGACTTTGGTAATAACTTCTTTGAATGAAACCGTTTGAGATCGAATTATTGCTAGATTTTTTTGCTGTAAATTACAGGCATGACATCTGATGACTAATTATTTCTCAGTTATTTAGCTTTATTTCCAAATTCAATCACAGACTCATTCTTACATACTAGAGCGCACTCTTCAAAAACTGTGCTTAAAATCTTTTGACAAACTAAAATATGTAAATGACATTTATATATATATTCGAAATAAAAGATATACAGTACTGTGCAAAAGTCTTAGGCACGTCAGTATTTTCACCCCCCAGTTATTTATATCTTTTGCTGTAGTGTGTCAATAGGAAATATCCGTTCACATTTCCAAACATTTATTTTGCCATTAATTGTAATAATCCAGTGAGATTTTTGAATACACAATAAGACTGATAACAGCTGGGACACGGAGATCAGAGCTCACCATCATCAAATCCGTCTGTGATTACATGAAGAAACATATGAAACTGAGACAAACCAAATCCAGAAGAACTGTGGCCGTGTCTCCAAGAGATTTTAAGAAACCTGCCTCCAAAGCTACCTGAAAAATGATGCCCAAGTGTACCTGAACAAGAGCTGTTTTAAATGCAATGGGTGGTCACACAAAATCTTGTTTTGATTTAGTTAATATAAGTTAATTGATAAATGAAATCTATTTATAACAGTATTTTTTAAAAACATCCTCACTTTACAGCATTTTTACACAAGTGCCTAAAACTCTTCACAGTACTGTATCTTTGCAGGCAGGTTTCTTCAAGCATCTTAGAGACACGGCCACAGTTCTCCTGGATTTAGTTTGTCTCAGTTTCATCAGTTTCTTCATGTTATCACAGACGGATTCGATGATGTTGAGATCAGATCACTGTGTGGAGCACCGGCAGTTGTCAGACTCCTTGTGTATTCAAAAATCTCACTGGATTATTACAATTAATGGCAAAATGAATGTTTGGAAATGTGAACGGATATTTCCTATTGACACACTACAGCAAAAGATATAAATAACTGGCTTAAAACCTTTTTCGGGGGGTGAAAATACTGACGTGCCGAAGACTTTTGCACAGTACTGTACATTATACTTAATGTCAGCTTGCTTTTTTTTGCTCAAGATAACGATTAAGTCCACATGTCATGAAAAGAAGAAACTATGCCTTTAACCACAGCTCGAGAGCTGTCGTTCCAACCACACAGTTTGCGAATGTTCGTTTGAACTATGGTTTCGAGAAACACCAAATCGTTGAACCATGTTAGTAACGACGGAACTTGCGGTGTTAGTTGGCTAACGGTGCTTTCGGTAAAACGCACCCCAGAGCATTACTGACAGACTGGGAAGAGAGGTGCTGCAAAAATGAAAAATAATGTAACTTTTAGTATGGTTAAGCTTGTCGTCTACACTACTCCGGCGTTTTCGACTCTAGAAAACTGAGACTTTCAAAAATGCTGCAGACCACGTTTTAGTTTGAAAACTCGGGGGTTGCCTTTCAGTGTAAACGGGACTAAAACGGAGACTTTTAAAAATGAAGGCTTGGCTACCCTCATTACTCTACCGGAACATGACAATAACAGACCAGGGCTGCATTTCCCAAAAGCATCGTGAGTTGATCGTAGAGACCGTTTGTAACTATTGCTCTACGATCAACTTTGGCTTTTGGGAAAGGCAGCTCAGAGCCGTCTCTCTCAACGGCCCTGTAACATACCGCCTCGGCGACTGTGTAAACAATAACATGGAGACGGAACTGCATGCTTTGCTGACTTTGTGGTCCTTTTTGTGCATTTTATAATACTGCAGCTGCCTACATGCATATTTTACTCTGCATTTTATAATACTGCAGCTGCGTACATGCACAAGAGGCAACTGTTTACACTTGTACGAGCATTTACACTTGTACGTGCATGAACGGTCATGTGACATGCGTTTTCGGTCATGTAGTGTGGACGGAGATCATTTCTGGAACGCAGTGGAAATGCCAGTATAGATGAGGATTGTTTTCATTTTAAAAAGCCATTTTAAAATAAAAACGCACAAGTGTAAACAGGGCCTTAGATTTGAAACTGCTATATGTTATTTTTGTACCTAAGTTTTCCATTTCTCTGTTCAGTTAGTACATATACAGTACAGAAGAGTAGTAAACCATTGCATTTTCATATTTGTGCATTATTCCTTGCAGCTGGTGCCAGTGTTATGCCACACTGAGCAATGACAGGAAGTACTGTATCAGCCCCAGTAAATGCCACTTTACTTTATCACATCAAGTCTGCATGACCGCAGGCAATAAATGCAGTGTCTCCGTAATTACATTCTGTAACATGAATTCATTACTTATTTGATAATGTTAAAACATACTAATTATATTGATAATATATTAATTGAAATGTAATGCAAATTTGATCTGACCAAATTAGGCCATAGGGTTGAGTAAATACGGTTGCTCTTAGCTTTCCGCCTGAGCGATTGAATAACTCTTTTGGATGGAACGTGGGTAGGGATTGTGTTGTGCGGAGTGTGTGTTAATGCTGATTGGATGGGACTGCTCTCCCCATTAGAGGACCTGTATTCCCTGTATGTGCAGCTCCTGTCAGCTGCTAATAAGTGGAGCTTTCTGTCCCTCTATAAACAGCCTACGCAACTGACACTTTGACGCTTCAAAAAGTTCATAAAGGGATCGTAAAATTAATCCATATGTATTGAGCGGTTTAGTCCAAAATTTCTGAAGCGACTCGATCGCTTTATATGATGAACAGATTGAATTTAGTCTTTTATTCACATAAACATTGATCAAAAACAAAACGAGTTTTGTTTGGCGAACAAAAACAGAAGCTCACCCGAAACTGCAGTATGGACCTTCAATCCGTTGGTAGCCATTGAAGTCCACTAAATGGAGAAAAATCCTGGAATCCCTTAATTTCTTTTCGACTAAAGAAAGAAAGACAAAAACATCTTGGACGACATGGGGGTGAGTAAATTATCAGGAAATCTGAATTAATTAATCCTTTAAGACTCAAACCCCTTAGACGTTTTGTGTCCGGATGGTATTTGGATATATTTTACTTGGTTTGCGTTTACGGTTACACTTTATTTCGATAGTCCACTTTAGACATTCTATGAACTAGAAGTAAGTTTACAACTATATCCCCCAGTTTCACAGACAAGGCTTAAGCTAGTCCTTGACTAAAATGCATGTTTGAGCTGTTTTAACTGAAAGCAACTTGACATATCTTAAAATATGTCAGTGTCATTGTTTTGTCTCAAGATGCACACCAGTAATGTTGTTTTTCTAGGGTACGTTTATAAAAGCTACTTTAATGCCCTAATTGAAGTAAGGCCTAACCATGGCTTAGCCTAAGCCCTGTCTGTGAAACCAGGCCTAAATCAAATAACTGTCATTAATTTGCAACTACATGTCAACTAACTCTCATTAGAGTATTAATAGATTGTAAGGTTAGGGTTAGGGCTAGTAGAATAAGTTGCCATGTACTTGCAAAGTTACTTATAGTCATCAAAATAAAGTGTTAGAGTATCAGTAGACTGTCTGTGTAATATCTGCTAATGACTGCTAGTTGACATGCAGTTGCAAAGTTATTTTTAGTTAGTAGTAGAATGTCTAATGTGGACTAACAAATAAGGGTTACCGCATTTACCCCTTCATTCCAGTGCTTCTTCAGTGTATCAAATGAAGGTATGTGCAAAATGTATATTTCCTTTTATGTATAAGATGTTGCATTAATGGAAACATTTCTGCATTTTACTGAATTTTTAAAAACTGATGGAT
>RJVU01031169.1:603833-628209 GCA_003731715.1 Anabarilius grahami
ATTTTTTTTACCAATGATCAAAAGATGGCATGTAAAGAAACAAAATTGCTATGCTACCATTTGTTTTGTAGATTATAAAGATCAAACTGATTCAAACTGATTTATTTGTTTTGTAGCATGCCATGCACTTAGATCTCACTTAAATAAGTTTTCACGCTGAAAGTCTGTCTTTAGGTGGAACTACTTTTCTGGCCAAAAAAAAAAGTGAATAGGACATAACTGAATAGTTCACTTTAGTGTTGTGTCAAAAGAGATTTCAGTGTGCAGATTAGGTCTTACAAATAGTTATATACTTGACCCATAGTTTAACTAAGCATAATATTCAAAATCCTTGAACTGAAAAATTCTTTATCTGTCAGATACTCTATCGTCTTAAGTAACCGTAGCGGAGGCAGACTGTGTGGTATCTCCACACTTTTCTTAAACTCAGAGTTATTCATGAAACCTTTTCTGTCATCCACTTAGTCTTCTGAATATAATACAACTCTTCTCGCTGAAGTTTGATCAAGGTCAGTCATCTTGTTGGAAAGTTTTTGTTCTAATCCTTTCGATTTAAGTTAGCCTAAACTGAACTGCTTTTTCATAAGCTTCTGATATGTGTGGTGCCATTTATGAGGTCATCACTGTGTTCAATTTTATCTCAGTCTCTTATTCTCTGTTCATATAAGTGACAGTGCTTAGTACATCTAAAAGCTTACAGTAGATAATGTATCTTGAAGCAGTGAAAGTGTCAAATCTGAACAAATTATGATTTGACAAACCAGATTGCTATCTTGAGTAGGCTTTCTTTTTGTGGATATATTTTGATGTGATTTAAAGGTGACCTATTAAGCTTTTTTTCGTGCATGTAAACAATCTGCAAATTAACAATGCACAAGGTCCACACCAAAGGGATTGAATCTCTCCAACAGAAAACACCTGCCCTAAATGCCTCATTTGTAGTCCTGCCATTGTTTCCGTAACGTGGCTACGTCAACATGTCACCCATTTGCATAATGCCTTAAACAAAGGTAGTTATAAAGCCAGGAAGAGTTTATCACTACATCTAGGAAAAGATTTTTTGCACTGTGAGGGGCAAAGCATCATTACATGGACTTCCAAAGGAAGACGAACTGAAGAATCATTGGTTTAAATTTATATTTAACACTATTCCTCAGCAGTACAACCACAACATTTTGTTGCGTTCTCACCATTTTTCTAATGACTGCTTTCTAAACTGTGCAGGTCAGTGTGAAAACTGATGTCACATCTGACATCAGATGTGATGTCAACTGAGAAATGACTCAGATGACATCACATCTGAAATGTAAGAGAGGTACAACTGTGAAATGTCATGCTTGTAAAGGTGATTTTAGTGTGTTAAAATGGACATACAGTTTTTACCGTGATGTAGAGAAATGACAGTCATAACATCACATCTGAAATGCAAGACTATATATAAGCAATATCACACGAAAATCCATAGGTAATCACAGCGTGCTGATTTACAGCCATATCGCATGGTTACGAGTGTGATATTGCGTTTATACAACAGTTTGACAGCATGAGTGTGTAAATAAATAAGAACAATAACAGAGTGTCTTTAAAACCCCTCTTTTGTGAGGAACTACTTGCTTCCGCCACAGATTCAACAGTTGAGCCCAAGCCTCCGTTACTAATTCTAAATCATCACTTTAGAACTAGTAACGAAGGAACGTTGAGTCGCTTCATTGAAACTCATTTTAATATGTAGAGTATTATGAAAGAGATCGAGTGCATTACCTGCATCTAGCTGATATTCTTCAGGTCAATCAATCTTTTATTCATAATCACAAAATCAGTTTGAATGTCCGCAGAGGAAAGCGATATCTTTTGTCTTTGTCCTTTTAACATTTAAGACATTTCCATGAAATCGCTAGTCAGTGCATTTGTCAGTTGCGTCTCGTAAGATGCTGTTTAAAGTAAAAACAACTTCCTTGTTTCCTTGTTTTAGTCCATTTCAATATAAAAGTCTTTGCGACTGACTGACTCCCTCATAAAGACAGTCTTTGCTGCCATCTCATGGCGTATTAATGCAGCTTTCTCTGAAGTCGAAATCCGTAACTGACTCTTTTTCAATACCAAAAAAATACGGCATGTTATTTAAATAAAAAATTATTTATTGAACAGTAATATTTAAATGAACAACAATAGCATTATAACAGTATAAGAAATAAAATAGGAAATAAACAAGCAAACAGTTCAGTCAAACACACAGAAGCAGCGCTCTAGTTAGTACAGGATTTAATTTAAAAAGTAAATATAAAGTTATGAAAATTAGTATAGCCTTTAAACCAAATCTATTAGCTCTGGAACAAGTAATATATTAATAAGACCAAAGATTGCCTGTTTGATATACCCAAAATGAATTATACCTCATGTTTAAACACTGTCTACATAAGAGCCAGCGAGAAATTCCCGAACGACTGGCCGAGATGAAGCTGTTCTCTGCGTTTGAACGGTTGCTGACGGAGCTCACATCTCCGAAGGCATCTAAACACATTTTCAAATATGAGCTATGTTTACAAATGAATCGCATTTCTGAGGTCTAAAGAACTATATTCTCGCCTAAAAAAACTAAATTCCATTACAAAATAACAGTAGTATCTATAAAAATATGGTGGGTTTGCTCATCCGTCATAACACTTGCTGTGAGAATGCTGACAACGGAGTGATTCAAATGGTGGAATGGTTCCCTTTGCGATATTGGTAGATGGCTAGAAAGACCTCTCAGCCAATCAGAATCGAGAACCAGAAAGACCTGTTGTGTATATATAATTGAAGGTTTGGGTCTATTTGCTTGTTCTTATTGACCATGACTTGACTCGCCAGTTATGGTAAGGAGCGTTACATTTCCTACACACGCCTTATGCGGTTGAACTATCACAACATACTGGGCCGGCTGACCAATAAGAGCAGACTGCGCTTTTCAGAGACAGGTTTTTAAAGAAACCAAAACTGAAACAGAGGACCCAGACAGAGGGTGAAAACAGTTGCTGCAACAATGTAAATTATAAGAATTTTTTGTTTAACATTTAATGTAAATGTATTCTAGTAGACCAACTAAACTAAATCTATGAACCTGTAAATGAACATAATAGAAGACCTTTAATCATTTACCATCTACTCGGAACCAAAAACAAGCTTTTGAAACTCAAAAATACACCATTTCCATAACATGTTGCACTGAAGGCCTTGTTCTTTTGTTTAATTAACTGTTAATAGAAATACACTTACAATAGATGTCTATAGGGCAAGTATCTTTGATTGTTAAAATTAAGCTATGTTTGCTTATATTTTTGTTCAAGAGCTTTTATTTATTTATTAAATTTTTTTTGTAAGTGCGGTCACATTCGTAAAATGGTAACATTTTGCAGGCAAAAAAGGTCTAGTGTCCATTGTCAACAGTGTAGAGATGTATGAAGCACCACTCACACAGTCTTTTTCAAACCAAACATTTTTGGCAAAATAGCGAGACACGAGCAAAATCATCAACTTTTTCACTCTTGCATGAAACTCCGGGTTGCGTGGATTCCTATTGAAATGACTGTATATTGCGCTTTGAATTTTATAGAGCAACAGTAACTGTGACCAGCACATATAATATTTTATCATTTTATCGCCTTGCCCCGTAGACTTCCAGTGTAACTGAATCATAAATTCAAGGATGTTCAAAATGATTATATCTGAAAACTTACTTGGACTTAACTTCTATCAAATCAAGGAAATATGTGTCACATCATATATTGATGCTACTTGATGCAATTTTCCTTGCATCCCCAGTTAGGCATGTTTTTTACTTTGTGTTTAATGTATGTACATTTTAAAGCTCTTGGTTTTGGGAACTTTTTGATGGTTGCAGTTCAGTGTCCTCAAGCTAAATCAGGGCTAAATTAAAACCGTGTCAGCAAAGGAAAGAAATCAGAGCTGGGTTGTTTTTAGTTTAGTTTCTCCAGCACAGGAGCAGAGGTTACATGCATTTTTTTTTAAAGTTTAATAGCCTGTAGGCTTGGACTCCAAGATTACAAATACCCACAGCAGAATCAATAGTCCTCTACTAAAGGGGGGTGTTAGAAATACTCACAAAATAACGTGTTTTATTTTTAAGAAGTAACCTTCTAAGAGCTCTTCAGCTGTTCGTGAGATCTGAGCACCTTACATTTTACAGGTTCTTTTAAAGTTCTTTGATCTTAAAGGAATAGTTTAACTAAAAATTCAGATGATTTTTCTGTAGAACACATAAGGAAAAATTTGGAAGAATATCTAAAGCCCTATTCACACAGGATTAGTATTATCTGGGGACCTTGTGTGATTTAGAAATTAGCCCCCCCACACACACACACATCTGAATTTCATGTGGCGCATTTGCACGGGATAAGCAAAGCCTGTGATTTTACTCAAATTTACTGACTTATATCCCGGATGTGCACTATTTTGGGTAGGCAGTTGCTTGGAAATGTCTTGTCACTATAGGTCTAGCTTTATGATATATCATTGACAGAAGGGCGTCCCGAGGTAAAACAGAAAAGCAAAAGGAGAATAATTAGCGTAGCTTCTGTTCATAACATTAAGCAAAGATAGTCGTGCAAATGATCTGATATGAGATGCATTATGTGAACGCTTGGCTAAAGAGATGCGTCTTTAATCTAGATTTAAACTGGGTGAGCGAGTCTGAGCCCCGAGCATTATCAGGAAGGCTATTCCAGAGTTTCGGAGCCAAATGTGAAAACGCTCTTCCTCCTTTAGTGGACTTAGCTATCCTAGGTACAACCAGAAATCCAGAGTTTTGTGATCTTAAAGAGCGTGAAGGATTGTAGGGCGATAGAAGATCGGTTTAGTACACAGGAGCCAAACCATTTAGAGCCTTATAGGTCATTAGCAATACTTTATAATCGATACGGAACGTAATAGGTAACCAGTGTAGAGATGATAAGATTGGTGTTATATGATCATATTTTCTTGACCTGGTAAGAACTCTAGCAGCTGCATTTTGTACTAATTGTAGCTTGTTTATTGAGGAAGCAGGACAACCAGCTAATAATGCAATACAGTAATCTAGTCGAGACGTCATGAATGCATGAACTAACTTTTCTACATCAGAAATAGATAACATATTCTGTAGCTTAGCAATGTTTCTGAGGTGGAAGAAGGCTGTTTTTGTAACATATGAAATATGATTTTCAAAGGACAAGTTGCTGTCTAATATAACACTCAGGTCTTTAACTGACGAGTAAAAGTACATCCTTCTAAATGCAAATTGTAGTCTGAGAGTTTACTTTACAAATTACAGACATGGCAGATTCGCATTGGATTAAGGTCACAGACAACCTCCGCAATTATTACAAATGACTAGAGGCCATCAGGTAATATTAATCTGGTGCGAATTGGGCTTAAGCTGCTCTTTTCTTTGACAATGAATTGAATGGTCACCAGGGGCTGTCAAGCTTGAAAAAATTACAAATCTTTATTAAAATGGTCTATATGACTTGTTTGTCTTCTGAAGTCATACCACATGAGTCGAAATGTGCACGGGCTAAATTCGAGCTACAAGTGAAAAATATCAATTTTGGTCGAAATTGAAGTTTTCACAACGAGTTCTTTAAGCCCTCGTCTAGCGGATCTCTAATAGCAATGAAACATCTAAAAGTATCTTTATTTGTACACTTTCTGAGAGGAGTGCCTTTCCTTTGATCATGGAAAATGCCATTTTCCTTTGCTCGACTGGCGCTTCCCCTCAGCACAAGTTTGGTATTGTTGTAAAGCACAGCATTCCAACTTTGTGAATATATAGCGATTTCTTGATGACATGAGTCTGAACCAATGAAATGTGATTTTCAAACTCACGCTGATGTGAACAAAACGATCTCGCACTGACTGACAGATCCAAAGCGTGCGCACAAACACGCCTAAGACAGCGCGTGATCCCTATATGCACATGGGCCTATACACAGAATTACAGTATTTCAAAAAAATCTGTCTTGGCGAGTATTCACGCAAACATTATCTGTTATGTCTTAAGTGTTTGGTCAACTGTTGGGGAAAAACATCTGATGTGTAACATCATATTAGATCCGTTTGGTGTACAGTAGGTCTTAATTTATAGGCTGTCTGTTTCATTAATGTTAATCAAACAATTGTGAAATCATGGAAAAAAAAAATTTGAATATATATATATTTTTCCTAAAGACATGGGTTTTGAGTTGATTTGTGCCAAATTTGGTGGTATCACAGGGATTTTAAGGTATGGTTGCTAGGTGATTTTGTTTTGGAACCTTCAGAAAACCTTAGCTTGATTTTTTTTCGAAATGGACTTTGTTGACTCTATCGACTTTCATTTACTCATATACTCTTTCATTTTTTGTCAGATTTCAACAAATCACACATCATTTTGAAGGTTTTTAATAGAGAATAACAATAACTGATTTTTGGAAATTTGCTCATTGCGACTCATTTTGACAGCACGGGTCGCATATAATAATTTGCTATTTTTGGATGACCATTCATTTCTAGTCACCATTCACTTGCGTTATATGGAAAGAACAGATTGAACATCATGCCTTCCTCTGAAGTTTTCTAGTACATGAAATTTGGTTTTTAGAAAGTGAAAACAATAGTCTCTTCATCTTTACTAATGTGACATAGATTCTTTCCACTTCTCCAGAGTATGAGTTATATATTGAGATTTCCACCACTGCTGGCTCTCCTGAACCTTGTTTATCTCTCTGCGTGTCCTCTTTCCGTCAGTTTAATCAACACTTTTAATTACCGACACTTTCAGTCGCCTTGTGTTCATTCGGTTGTCACCTTCGGGAAATCCTGCCATGGAGGGAAAAAAAGGAGACCAAAAAAAGGTCCGTTTCTTCCCGTGGGTGTTGGAACAGGCTTGGTAATAGCCAGCCTCTGCCAGTCAGTCAACTCTGTTGCCAGCTCACATCTCAGCAACCCCGCTGGGTTCTTCCAACATTGTCTTGATAAATGGATTTTTGCCTTGACTCGAATATGTCCTCTTAAGATGGGTGGGACGAGGACACTTGGGTCTACATTTCATCAAGCCTTAGTCACATCATCAGGGTCACATGAACATTGAGCCTAGATTCTTTCAGGTTTTCTTGCAATGATGTATTATGCAATGCTATTGTAAGAGGTCTTTATCTATGTTTACTTTCACAATGAAGTATGCATAAAATCTATTTCAAGATGTTTTGGCCAGTGTTGTTTATGTGAGCTGTCTGAGCAGAATTGAAACATAATATTTCTAAACAGGGGCATCTTGCTAGTTCTACATCACATACATTCGACAAACAGAGAGCAATTTTTCCATTGACATACATAAGTCCATTCGTCCGTCGTCTGTCCAAAATGAATAAAGCCCAAAGTATACTTCATTTTTTTTATGTGCACGCGAGGATCTGCGTACAGTGCGCGTGACGCAAATTTTGTCATCAGAAGCGTACTGTACACACACCGCCGGATTTTTGTAACTGTTTGTACGCGCAGGTCGGATTTGCGCATTTAATTTCTCAGAAAAACTCAATAAACAGAACAGACCGGAACGCATGCAAGTTACAGTGACAATGGAGGCCTGTATAGATGAGAGATTGTGCGAAGAGGTTAGAAAGTACCCTCATTTGTACATGAAAGAATGCAAATATATTGACATGGGTTGTAACTCATGGCGAGAGACTTCTCAAAACTCTGCATGCATCGAACGCATGTGTACGCGTATAAATGTGTTCGAGTCAAATGAAGTGAAGTTAATAAATGTAATTTCAGGAGGAGTACGCCCATCTAATCTTCCAATTAATACCAGGGTATAAAACCAGCATCTTACCTCTTCCTGTTGTTAGTTCTTTCGGCATCCCTCCTCCTCCTCCTCTTCTCCTCCTTTTTGTACAATTTGCCTATTATAGAGGGGCAATCGGAGCTCGATTAGAAAACCAGTCAGTATCTGGTGTGACACCCATTTGCCTCACACAGTGCAACACATCTCCTTCGCATAGAGTTGGTCAGGTTGTTGAGGGACACCTAAGGCACACCTGTGCAGTAATCATGCTGTCTAATCAGCATCTATCTGTCTGTCTGTCTGTCTGTCTATCTATCGATACATTATGCATTCCTTATTTAACATCCTTTCAAATGGTCTTAGGCCTTCATTTTTCTGTGGCTACAGACTGCTAAGATACACGTACAGTGGTGATTCACGCAGTATGACCCTTGAGCAGGGGTGTTGCTGGGGTTTCTAGGGCCCTAGTACTGTATTATTGCTTAGAAAACAATATATACTTATATTTTATTATTTATATTTCACCTCCCTGTGGCAACAGAAAGCTTTTTAACCCCCAGAGCAACTGGGAAATACATGTAGCATGATGTGCAAAGCAAACTACAATGCAAACAGCATTTTAGAGTACAACGCAGGGTTGAAGTATAAAAGGCTGTGGAGATCTTTTGGTTTATATACAACTGCAGCCATTTATTCTGCACTTCTTTTCATTTATTTCTTTTATTTATTGCTTGATTGGTTGATTTGGAAATTTCAGAAACTTCTAAAGATGCACATGATGATTGATATTTCAATGATCAGACCGAAAAAGCAAAATGATTTTTAAAATATAATGAATAGTACATCGAGGAAATGCATAGATTTTCTGAGATTTACAATCCTGTTTGGGTTGGGATGTCAAAAAATGTAACAAATATTTTCAGGTAAATTACTTGCTATGTGGGATGTGATTATTTTTTACCATACAAAAGAAAAGAAAAAAGAAAAAAAGTGCAGTAGAGGATAAATATTTCTCATACTCACTTTGTCCTTCAGAAATGCATGCTGCCGATGTTTTGCTCATCATTTGTTTCGTAGTGTTCTCCAAGTTGTCTGTGTAATAATACAAGACTCATTATAAGGCACAAGACATGTTTTACTGTCATCTCTCTATCTGAAAAAAATAAATTCTCTGCACAAGGACGGCTTTTCTTGGCCCTGTCATGTTGCATTTGGATGGTTCATGTTGCTTAGAGCAGAGAAAACATTAAGGTAGTCAACTCGTAAATATTTGATTTACCCAGTGCTGGAGATGGATTCAATTTTAATTGTTTAAGAAGCGGTGTTCTGCCCACATTCAAAAATTATAACGTTTAAAAATAACCAATGTTAAGGGTCTGGGATGCGTAATTCATGATGATGCTTGAATGGAGAATGGGTGTAATTATTGTGCATAGAAAACAAAACGGCTTTAATTTACCAGGATAATCAGACATGCAAAGCTATGAGAAACTAGCTGCCAAACATAAAAAGTGATGTTATTTTGCAACATTTGTTAAAGACTGCATGTTTACTTGAATCTCTTTTAGAGTTCTACTGTAGAGCTCATATGTTTCATCTTAAACCAAATATTTTGGATCACCCATGTACAGAATGACTGATTGGTTTCATTGATAAGCTGTCATGGAGATCTTTAAAAAAATGAAGGTGGTGTAGGCTAGTATTGGTTGAAGAACTGGATTGGTAACTAAAATGTAGTACATTTGAACCTTGCAAAGGATGATGGTGAACTATGGTGCAAGATACCAGAATGCTTAGGGGGAACTGTGCGGATAATAAGTGTTCTTTTCGTCCTATAAAAACACAAAGTAGTGGTGTTTTGTTTCTGAATGAATCAGAGTTGGGTGAATCTGTTGGGTGAATAATGCAATGACTCACTCAGTCACTTGTTGCAACCCACTGGCATCAGCATGTAACATTGCAGAAGGAGGCAAATTAAGAATTTGTTTCCACAACTTAGATTATGCCCACATTTTATTGATTGGTTCCCTCATTATAGTTAAATTTTTCCTACAACTTTATTTTTTATTTTTTAATTTCCCCTTGTTTTAGGTAAATCGTGGCCATGTTGTAATAATTTGTTCCCTCATTTTAACTGATAGAACAAATTAGTTCAATGTGTTAATGATTGAATTCAATAACAAGAATAACTAATTCTCAATTTATGGCCAAAATATTTTTATTTTTAGGTCAATCAAATTGGAGAACTAAATAAACTAATGCTGTACAAATGTTAGCTACAATGCTGTCTAGAATGAGAATATCCTGCCACCGACTAGCAATAGCAAGTAGATTTTTTTTTTTCTTTGTTTCTTGGATGTGAGTCATGTGACAATAACTAAAGTTAAGCCCTTCTGTTAATATTGCAGTAGAAAATTTCTAACCATCAACACATTGTTTGTTTAAGCTTACTGACAAATTAGTAATTAGCAATTACTGGTAGTTAGCATTTTTAGCTTGTTTACTCCATTTTTCTAATTCATAACTCTCTTATTCCACAGCAGGACCATTTGACATTAGCTGCGCATAAAATATAGTTGGCATTTCAAACTCACTTTTATTCAGAAAACATTTCAAGTAAAGCAACACAACCACCCATTTGAATCTCCCTGCTGTCTCAATTAGTATCAGCTAATCTGAAGCACGCTAGTTATTTTAGTTTTTAATGATGCCTTAATAATAAACACATTTGTCTAAGTTTACCAGTAATGACACACCGTTTTTTCATGTCTTTGTTTGTGTGTGTGTGTGTTTCAGGCTCTCTTCTCTCATTAATTGCATGAGCTAGGCGCTCAGGGAAAGTTCACAGAGTGAAGGTAAGTGTATTTATTGCATCGCTTTGACAATGAAATCAGCCAGGTTCATTGATTTTTTTTATTTTTTATTTTATTTATTTTTTTTGGTCTCTCTCGTGCTGTTTTTTTTTTTTAAATTTCATTTGGNATTTGGTGGACTTTGTAAGCAAGTTGATTACAGATAAAAACAAGTAGGAGAACTGCTATCATGCTCTAGAAAAATGGTTTGTTAGAAGTGAGGAGCAGTAAATGAGCCCACCAGATGTTTCTGGTCGTTGGCAGAGGTTGTAGAGCGCTCTGCTCAAGCTATGCAGAAACATATCACAGCACATGTGACACTAATCGCAAAAGACTCCAGAGATGAGGTAAATGAAAAGGTGCAGCTTCTTTCTGTTGTTCTTTTGTCCTGTCTTTTAAAGTATAAAATCACTGGCTGCATTCCATTTTTCTGTCCTTGTTTTCTGAGTATGGTGGGGCTACCTTAAATAAAAGTATGTTAAAATGGGGCTGTAGGCCCCCTGGGACGCAGTGAAAGGCCCTTTTGTTTTTTATTTTCCCCAAAAAACTACATTTTCAGGGTAATTGTCAGCTCTACAGTTTTCCTTAAAACAACAAAAAACCTAAATAAATACATTAATTAATTAATTAATTAATCTTGTGCAAAACTCTCCACTACAATGCTAGTGTGTAGGTCATTATTATGTGGTTGGTAACACTTTACAATAAGGATCCTTAGTTAACATTAGTTAAAGTGTTACCATGTGGTTGCTAAAGTGTTCTGAGAACATATTAGCATGTTAGTCAAAGTCAAAAGAGCCTGTCCTATTATGTTCTGATATTCATATAGGCTACTACTATTAAAAAGTTTGGGATAGTTTAGATGTTTAATGATTTTGAAAGAAGTCTCCTATGCTCACCAAGGCTGCATTTATTTGATTAAAAATGGCTTTAACCCCTGTAGCTGAATTTTTAGCATCACTATTCCTGACTTCAGTGCCACATGATCCTTCCAAAACCATTCTGATACACCAATTTGAGGTTTAAGAAACTTTTCTTATTAGCAGTGTTGAAATTGCTTAATATTTTTGTGGAAACTGTAAAAAGATGCTGAGTCAACAAATTAAGAATTTTGTCCAAAACAAATTTGTGTCCATATTTTATTTTATTCCCTCATTTTCTTTAAAGGTACAATGTGTAAATGTTAGCAGCATCTAGAGGTGAGGTTGCGAACTGCAACCAACTGCAGCTCACCCCTCCTTTTTGAAGCAAAATAGAGAAGCTATAGTGGCCATCTGGCCGACACAAGACAAAAGATGTCGTCATCTGAAGGCAGGAACACACCAAGCCGACGGTCGGCTGACGGGCAGTTTTTGTTCGTCGGCCGACTAAGTTTTCTCAGTGTGTTCCACACCGTCGGCTGAAGTTGGTCCTAGTCTGCTTTTTTTCGGCCGATTCGACATGTTGAATCGGCGTGGGAGCTTGTCGGCCCGTCTGGCCATCTGATCATTCTGATTGGCTGTTCAGCTACTGCCACCTGCTGGTACGGAAAGGCATTTAATCTTACGCAGGCGCAGAACGGGCGTGATACTTGGCCGTCGGCTGTCGAGCGTCGGTTTGATGTGTCAGGGCAACTTTGGACCCAGACGCTGCCAACATGAGCCAACCCCACAGTCTGCTTTCGTCGCCACTAGTTCGTCGGCGTCGGCTTGGTGTGTTCCTGCCTTGAGACAGCAGAGAGCATGTTAGCCAGTCAAGCAATGAGGTTTCGTATTACTTCTAACAAAGAACGGTCTCTGCTTCTTCTTTGTGCTTATTCAATGTAGTGACGATGAAAGCTGCCTCTAAAAACACAAACGATTTAGAAAAACAACAACATAGTGATGAAACGCAGCTTGTCCGCTTAGGGCTGCTGTAGAAACATGCCGGCGCAAAATGACAACTTGACATGGAGGGGGGACCTGCAGTGTATGTAGATACAAATGGCTCATTCTAAGGTAATACAAACATAATGGTTCATTATAATGATATAATTATGTAAGGTCTTTATGTACCACTGAAAACATAGTTATGTATATTATGTTGCATTTCTGTCAATAGATCCCCCTAAATTTTACACATCGCACCTTTAAATGGTTTCCACAACTTCTTAATTTGTTCCCTTGTCTTAGGTAAATCATGGCCACACTGTACTAATTTGTTCCCTTGTAATATAGTACAACATGGCCACAATTTACCTATTTTATTTATTCATTTTTGCTTTTGATCAAATGAATGCATCCTTTCAGAATAAGGCCACATTTACACAGCAGCAGAATACGGTTGTCAGTCCTGTATTTGAGTCGTCATAAGCTTATGTTCTCACACAGTTCGGTTATTTTCTGGAGCTACAGCCGCATTCTGTGACTGAACTCAACCCGTACATTTTCAGGATTCAAAACTCTGTATTTTTTATTTATTTTTGTCATGTGCAGAGTTGTACTACTGCACAGTTTGTAATGTGAAAAACACTTAAGTCGTGTGAGCAAAACAGAGAAATTTCAAGTTTTTGGATTAAATATCAGAACTCTGGAATGCTGCTCGACCAATCAAATTGGAGGACCGGAACTAAATAAACAAATCTGTTCTTGTGTCCAATTCCACAAAACTGGAAGACTTTCTGAACATAAGCACTAGGCTTTTTTTTTTTTTTTTAGAAATGAAAATTGGTAACACTTTACAATAAGGTTAATTTGTTAACATTAGTTAAAGGATTATTCCACTTTCAAATAAAACTTCCTGATAATTTACTCACCCCTATGTCATCCAAGATGTTCATGTCTTTCTTTCTTCAGTCGAAAATAAATTAAGGTTTTTGATGAAAACATTCCAGGATTATTCTCCTTATAGTGGACTTCAATTGGCCCCAAATGGTTGAAGGTCAAAATTACAGTTTCAGTGCAGCTTCAAAGGACTTTAAACCATACCAGACGAGGAATAAGGGTCTCATCTAGCGAAACGATCAGTCATTTTCTCAAANGCCGGTGCGCCTCACAGGTGACGATCATTAACACTCGCGTCACCGGCCTCGCGCCGTTCCCTCACGGCTCTCGCCCGCCCTGCTCGTCACAGTCTTATCTAGCGAAACGATCAGTCATTTTCTCAAAAATGTAAATGTATATGCTTTAAACAAATGATCGCCTTCCAAGTGCTTCCGCCAAAACCGCATTTTCATATTCTTCAAAAAGCTTACGCTGTACTTCCTATTCTACTTATGGAAAAAATGGAACTGGCGCTGCGCTCATTCCGTAAGTAGAATAGAGAAGGCGTAGGACATACAGCGTAGTCAAGTTCATTAATGTAGTTAATTAATGAACCTTATTGTAAAGTGTTAGTAGAAATTTAAAATAAAAAATTAGGAGAATTAGTAATAGAAGTAATTAGTAATCATTTAATCAATAAAAAAAAGTAACTGTAGTCTGATTACGAGTATTTTAAAATGTAATATAATCTAATTACAAGTACTTAAAGGGTTAGTTCACCCAAAAATGAAACTTCTATCATTAGGTACACACACTTAAGACCTTCGTTCATCACAAATTAAGATATTTTTGATGAAATCTAAGATTTTTTTATTATTTATTTATTTTATCTCCCCTAGAAAGCAATGAAATTACTACATTCAAGGTCCAGAGAAGTAGTAATAGCTTCCGTGGTTACGTCCTAACGTCAACTCATTATTGGCTGGCTCCTGCGTCAGCATCATCACACGCATGCATCGTGCTGCTCATGTGAACACAGCTTCGGCCAATACTGAGTTCCGACATTCGGACGTAGAACACGGAAGCGCTGCAATGTGTTTACTGTGCCAACTGTGTAACAGACTGACAGACAAGAGGAAAAACTGTTGAATAGTCGTTTTTGTTTTGTTTTTGCACACAAAAAGTATACTTGTCGCTTCATAACATTGAGGTTGAACCATTGTTGTCAAGTTGACTCTTTTAACTACGTCTTTACTACTTCTCCGGACCTTGAATGTGGTAATTTTGTTGCTTTCTATGGGAGATTAAAAAAAAAAACCTTGGATTTCATCAAAAATATCTTAATTTGTGTTCTGAAGATGAACGTGGAACATGAAGGTGAGTAATTAATGACAGAAATTTAATTTTTTGGTGAACTAACCCTTTAATTTTAGGATTCTGATTACATAATCCATATAATCAGTTACTACCCAGCACAGGATATGATTTATGTTTAATATTTTGAGCCTACTCTCCTAGTGTATGATGCTCCACTGCTGAACGCATTCAATTACTGCATTAGAAAGTGCCATTTTCTCAACATAGTTTATTCTAAAACATGCTTAATGTGGCTTAATGTACTAAAACATTTGACCATGGACAACCAAATTTCTCTCATATTTCTCTTTTAATAAACACTATCTATCTGCTTCCTGGCTCCATAATCCAAATGGAAAGACAATTTTATGTTAAGCATACTTTGCTGACCTTTCCGTCTGTCTCTCTCACTCTCTCGTTCTCTCTCACACACACTTTTGTGCTTGCACACACATAGAGACAGTGAACGAGAGATAAGCTACATAGACACACACTATACACGATGTAAATAGTTAAATACAGTACTTATGTAAATTGTTAATAGTTATGATGCACACACAGTGTGGAATGACTTAAATACATTAAACCCTAAAATAGTCATGGGGTTGTTTAAATCCCAACGTACAGTATGAGCAATAGAAAGCACCACTAAAAATAGTAATAATAATTAAACTCAGCAGTCTCTTTTTATTCAACTTGTCTTTGTGACATTTTAAATGAGGTGTTTAGTAGAGCTGTAAATGCATGTCATAACAAATCCGCAAATAAAAAACACCCACTGCTCTAGTGCTGTACCGGTCTGACCACCCCACGGCTTATACTTGTCTTAGTTATGGCATGTTAATTTTCTCCCAGTGGGAATACGTGTCCCAGGCAACGAGTACCGCCCCTGTGCTTTTCAGTTTGTATGAATTACCTTAATTTGCTCTTTTTCACAGTGACGGTATGGCCTTGGTTACTACATTTAATTCTAGATACTTTAGAATCAGGGTTAAACAGAAACGTATTCACAGAAAGGGAGTGTATGAGATTGAAAAATGCGCTGACTAATTTGAATGACTGAAATGTTTACAACCATGAAATTAATAACAATAAAATGGCATGTTAGGGCAAGCTAACAGTGTCATCTTCGTGATCTGATTTCAAGTTTTGATGTTTTGTTGTACCATCTATTAATAGCCTGCTGACTCTGGAGGTCTAGACAATGCAATTGGACTTGTTTGTTCAGCATATCCCACAGATACTCGATTGGATTGAGATCTGGGGAATTTGGAGGCCAAGTCAACACCTCAAACTCGTTGTTGTGCTCCTCAAAACCATTCCTGAACCATTTTTGCTTTATGGCAGGGTGCATTATCAAAGCCTCTGGAAGGCAAGCCTGCAACCTTTAGCCAAAAAAGCATAATGGCTAATGCTAACACTCCGGCTCTGGCGGTACGCATAGGCGGTACCGCAGGGAAGGAGTTTTGAAAGGCGGGCACTGATGTCACTGCCATTACAGGATAGGCTGAGAGGTGCCGCAACGTGATTAAGTTAGCCGTTACGCTTTCTCCAATGGTAAGAGATACAGACCCTCTCATCTCCCTATAATATACAATCTCTGGCATTATCCTGCTGAAAGAGGACACAGCCACCAGGGAGTACCGTTTCCATGAAAGGGTGTACATGGTTTGCAACAATGCTTGGGTAGGTAGTATGTGTCAAAGTAACATCCACATGGATGGCAGGATCCAAGGTTTCCCAGCAGAACATCACCCAAAGCATCACACTGCCTCCGCTGGCTTGCCTTCTTCCCACAGTGCATCCTGGTGCCATGTGTTCCCCAGGTAAGCGACGCACATACACCCGGCCGTCCACGTGATATAAAAGAAAACATGATTCATTAGGCACCTTCTTCCATTGCTCCATGGTCCGGTTCTGATGCTCATGTGTCCACTGTTGGTGCTTTCGGTGATGGACAGGGGTCAGCATGGGCCCTCTGACTGGTCTGCAGCTATGCAGCCCCATACGCAACAAACTGTGATGCACTGTGTATTCTGACACCTTTCTATCAGAACCAGCATTAACTTCTTGAGCAATTTGAGCTACAGTAGCTCGTCTGTTGGATTGCTCCCCATGTGCATCAATGAGCCTTGGCCGCCTATGACCCTGTCGCTGGTTCACCGCACGGTTCCTTCCTTGGACCACTTTTGATAGATACTGACCACTGCAGTCCGGGAACACCCCACAAAAGCTGCAGTTTTGGAGATGCTCTGACCCAGTCGTCTAGCGTCACAATTTGGCCCTTGTCAAACCCGCTCAAATCCTTACACTTGCCCATTTTTCCTGCTTCTAACACATCAACTTTGAGGACAAAATGTTTACTTGCTGCCTAATATATCCACCCACTAACAGGTGCCGTGATGAAGAGATAATCAGTGTTATTCACTTCACCTGTCAGTGCTCATAATGTTATGCCTGATCAGTGTATAATAAAACAGTGGAAAAATAACAAAAATATTCAGTTGATTGTTTATTAAAATCATAAATGGATGGCCTTATTGGGACATTACTTTTATTTCCTGTCCCTAAAACCTCCCTTACCCCTACCCAGTAAATGCTTTATTCCCACTATTCTATACCCGTGGATGGATCTGCCAAAAAGGCAGGCTATTTGACTTGGTGTAAATAGACACACCTTTGTTTTTATCCAGATTTCCTTCACATTTTGGGTTGTCATTAATTTCAGTGATTTCAGTTTCACAAACCTTTAGTACGCAAAACTGGTTTCATTTTGAAACGGACATCTCTGAAAGTAATGGAAACTGGATGTTGATTCAGTAACTGCTTCATCAGACTGATTCAAACCACTTGAGTCTTTTTAAATGATTCATTAAAGAACCAGCTCATTACTTTATAAATCAAACTATACTGGCCATGCTACGTTTTTTTTTTCTTTTTTTTTTGCATTCAGCTTGCGAGGACAGGATAAAAATGCGGAGAACGAAATCCAGCGGGAACTGGAAAGTTGTGAGCAATGCCTACGTATCTTCACAGTACTTTAGACGCGATGGGAACGCAGGTTTGGGGGAAAAAAGTTCCTGGGACAAATTGTTCTGGGTAATTTCGGTGGAAACACGGCTATTGAGGCACAACTTGGGGAAAATATGATTTTCTTTGCTGTGGTGCTTCAATGCCACAGGCAACACTGACACGGCCATGATAGAAATGAGACTCTAAAATTTGTACCGTTTGGAAATTTATCTGGTTTATCACCCACCTGTATTCCTGTGCATGGCTCTTACATTTTAAAGGCTTACAAAACTGTTTGATAGTAGACCTATTTAATGGAAAGGAAGGTACAGTATGTCGTTTGAAACATTATTTCAATCCATCTTAGCATGCACTGATAATTTGGTTTTTAAAAATCGCTGTAGCTACATTTAGAAAATATTTTTAGATCATAAACTGTGCATATGGGGTTCAACTTGAGCTTCAATAAGGTAACACATACTAGCACTAAAAACCCCCCCCCAAAAAAACCTTTTTGCTGAAATGCAAATTTCCACTGTGTGGTTATAAACATCCTGAGGCGACAGGAAGCAGTGTGGTTTGTTTGACCTGAACTGACTGTAGAATGGGGTTACGCTCAGTAGTGACTGTGCAGAGTTATAATTGATGTGATACAGTGATTTCAGATGATGATGAAACCGCCTTACAATGTAAATAATACATTTAGTTATTGTTATCAGTCAATGACAAAAAGGCCACATGGACAAAAAATAAAGTATAGACAATATAAAATGTAGTGACCCTTTCATTTATGGCCAAAATTTTATATGTGGCAGAGTCTTGTGTAATTAGTTATGTATCATTGTTTTAAATTTACCAAGACTTTTCCCCCCAGGAAGGTTTAGGGTTGGGGTTAAAATATTTACATCCATCTTCGGTTTACTGAACACTGAACTAGATGGCAATACATAGACATGCAAGCGAGATCCAAACTGAACCAATCTGTCAACCCACATTACAGGTTCTTCTCTTAAAATGAAACTCTTTTGAGCGAGATGCTATTGGTCTAATCAGATTCAATGATCAATGCTAAGCTGCAGCTAAAAGTGCTACCGCCAGACCCGGAGATCGGCTGAATGGATTCGAAAACGGTAAAACTCAACTGTTTAACTCTAGGGGAGTTGGAAAATGAGCCTATTTTCAAAAATAGTGGCGTGTTCCTTTAATATTATTAAACACATGTTTGCAGTTTTTTTTTTTTTTTCACATTTAGAACATTATTTTCATTTTTATTGAAAATAAATGCGAGCTCGGCAAAAGGCGGATTCGAACCCTCGTTGATCGCGTTAAAAGCCAGGTCTGCGGGCCTTACTCGTGACTGCTACGCCACTGAAGATGTTGAATTCCATGCGTCTTTTTTGAAACTTGAGTGGCCCAACCTGACATTGGTGGGCGGAGCAAGTGTAAATAGCGTTTGCCCAACAAGGGACGCTATTTGCACTTAGTGTAAATAGACACTCCTATATAAATAATAGTCCATGCTGCAGTCAAATTCAGATAATCAACACCCACTTTTCACAAACAATCAACTGATGGATAGAATCAAGTTTCACACTAAAACACATCTAAAAAGGTCACAATATAGCAGTAAAGACTTTCGCAACTTTCATTCATGGCAACTTTAAGATTTTTGTTAACAAGTCAGTTAACAAGTCATGAACCTATTTTTGACAATCTTTGACACGTGAGATTCACCCTAATACCAAGTGTAAATAGTGATGCGTCCCACTTGACCATGTGATCGTATCATTTGAGATGGAAGTTAATACTAGGTGTAAATAGGGCTTTAGATTGTCCTTCAACGTGCAATTCAGATATGCAACAGCCTCAATCAGGTCAATTCACAAATACAAGAAGACATCAGGAGTCCCTGCTAGAACACAATATCGACTTCATTTCAGCTTCATGAAGCAAAAAAGCTTCTTGCACAAAAAGGATTAAAACAGCCCTGGGCTCTTTAGCGGCCAATTTTACATAATGCCACACACTTTTCCTTTTATTGTTCTCTTTTTGTTGCCTGATTTTTTTTTTTCCTTCTTTAATTTCCCACCTAATGGGAAAGTTCTGGCTGCTGTTAAAGGTATTTTTTTCCCCTTTTTTATGGACTAAGCATTAGGTTTTAAAACCTTGACACCTTTATGGAAAGTAATTTAACTCCCACTTGTGATTATTTAAGAAAATCAAAAGATCTTCACTTCTTTTATCTTCCATTATTCATCCCTGATTCTTAAAAACTTTTAGGCCACTTCATAGAAAGAAGAGTAATTATGTCAAACTGGTGGATAGCGCTAGATGGGATATTAAAATTTCACTCTTTCTTGAAAGGAGATTTTCCATTTTCTTCTCTCATTTTTTAACAATAACGTTAAACTGTGGATTATGTCTTTACCTACAGTTGAGGACGTAGTCGATAGCACACCTTAATTTCTCACAGAAAAATCATTCCTCAGGCTTGTGTAAATGACTTTTTGCCCCTTGGAATAATTTAGCAGCTCAACTACAGGGTAAATGAGGTCAATACTAGACTTAAACCCATTTGGTATCTGACAGGAACTCATGCTTGGAATAAACATTGCTAATGGGCAAGAAGTAACTGCTCTCCAACCCATCTCAAGATAACCGCCTGACTGTCAACGAATAGAGTTCACACAATTATGAGCAAAGTTGAACTGCGTGTCTCTAATTACTCTCAGGTAGATGGCCTTCTTGATCCGTGAATTTCCTGTCGGCACGTAAAGAGGCTTTAACTACGATATTGCTGTAACTGAAGGTATCACTGGCCGTTGTTTGTCTGTTTTCGCCTTCAAAAATAACCAATTTTTCAACCAAAGAAACATTTGTATGCTAAATAATTATACTGAGAATGTGAGTATTGTGCAGTCTGTTGGTTTTTATATCTTTTCTCTGTCCGTACTCCAGGTGGAGGCTGTTTGTGTGTGTGTGTATGTGTATGTGTGTTGAAACGAAAACCTTGAAGCAATGATAGCACTTAGACTCATTAGATATGCAATATATGTTAACATTCTTGTAAGTACTCTTAGCTTGCGCATATCAATATTTATGTGTGATCTCAAGCTAGGAAAATACTCTACACATGTATGCAGAACCAGACGTGGATGTTTGCCCATCAAAATTGTACATGTGCGGTCCTGTGGCGACAGATTTGCCATAAAATGAATGTGCCATTAAATGGAGAGTTCACCCAAAAATGAGCATTTATGCTTCCTCGTGTTGTTCCAAACCTGTATGACTTTTTTCTTCTGTGGAACATAATAAAGGAAGATGTTTTGAGAAATGTCTGTCTTTTTTCGTGTATACCAGTGGTCTCCAAACTCGGTTGTTGTCTAGTTATATAAAGCAACAAAGATTTTTATTTTTTTTCTTCCACTAAATGGTTTCAGTTTTAGGTTTAGTTAACTATTCTAACCGTGGTTTTCACTAATGTTCACTGTATCGAGCCCCTTATGGCACGTACTTGCATTATGCACTATGAATTGCATGCAAATACATTTCCAAACTCAACGACTCATAAAATCGAACTTTTGTTGCTAGAAGCAGCTGCCCCTTATGGCATGTTTATTTGTGTTCCAAACCTCTGCAGTCGTTAATTAGGGAGGGGCCAAAGACCGCTTATTATCATCTAATTTGCATACCACATATGTAAAATAATTCAGTACAGAGGCCATTAATGCCATATGAAGATTTCTTCTTGTAATGTTGGGAGAGAGTTGGGAATATGCGCCCACATTCTCATCAAAAGCAGTGCTGCTGCTATAAATAGTCAAGAGCTTCTCAAGATATGTTGGGTAAATCTCCCTGGAAGAAAGAAAAAAATAATAAAATAATTGTTTCAACAGGACAAAAGCTGGGGGAAAAAAACAGTCAAGGTGCCCCTGCGCTACGCCTAAACGCCTTTGTATGTTGACACACTTTCTACAGCTGTCCGAAACTCCTATTCTTGGCGGTAAAAGGCTTCGCTTGTTCTCCAGGTTTGAAGATTGCTGCCATCAGTTAAGCAATCCCTCCTGCCCTCTGCTTAGATCATTATCGCTGGGGCACGGGCTGGCGAAGCACACTAGAAAACGCTTCTGTTACAGTGATCACGGCGGTTAATGGTCATGATCGTTGCGTTGAAGACATGGCTCAGTTTGAAGAAGTCCTCCTGAGTGTAATGCCTCAAAGAGGAAAAGATACAGACACTTAGACATCTGAAAGTGTCTTACATTAAGTACTTTTTCTTGTAGACACGTTCATCCTTCACAGAGAGGCAGAGAGCAAGGGAGCACATCACTGAAAACACACATGCTCAAAAATACATTTGTATTTTTCAGCTTCACTCGCTTCAAGAAAGAAGCATAACGCTATTCGTATTCCTTACATGGCACATGCATTTTTGATGCTTGCCGGTGTCACGTTAAAATCCTCCCTCGTTACTTATAATCCATAATTGAAGACATACCTGTATAATTCCCTGTGATCTTGGCTTTTGAACCTTTTAATGATGGTTTGAGTCGTGATGATTAAATCTTCTGCGTTTGAAAGGACAGGAAATTTCTCTGATGTTTTTTACTAACAATATTGGACAATGAGTTGCGAAACCCCTGGCATTGTTGTGGTGGTAGCACATCGGCTAGGAAATCTCAGCTGGTAAGGCAAAGGTTGCAGCATTGATCCTAAAAGTGCCCATAAGAGGAAATTGCTTATTTTCTATACTTCAAGACACTATCACAACTGAGCCTTTAAGAATAACACTTAAAGGGTTAGTTCACCCAAAATTTAAAATTCTGTCATTAATTACTCACCCACATGTTGTTCCACACCTGTAAGACATTCGTTCATCTTCAGAACACAAATGAAGAACCTTTTAATGAAATATGAGAGCTTTATGTCCCTCCATAGACAGCTACGCAACTGACAATTTGACGCTTCAAAGGCTTTTATTTACATTTATCAACTCACACATCAGATATAATAAACAGAAGCTGAAGCATGCTCGCTTGACGTGCGAGAACCAATGAGGTTCATTCTCGTGTTACGCAGCACGTTTGAGCTTCTGCGAGGGGTTTATTCTCGCTTGTCAAGCAGGTTCAATTGAGCTTCTGTTTACGTTCAGTGATCAATGTTTATATGAGAAATAAAAGCCTAAATTAAATCTGTTCATGACATAAAGCGATCGAGTCTCATCAGAAAATTTGGACTGTCAGTTCAAACATTGATGCGAGTATAAAGCGCAAGAAGACACAAAAGAGAACTCAATTCAGAACTTGCATGCTTTTTTCTGTGCACACACACAGAGCCACGCAGACAGCGACACACAAACACTGAATTCAGTTCTCTTTCACAGTATATGCAAAATTGTTAAAATGCCTGTCTTCACAAGTATCCTCATAAACACAGTTGCTTATGCCTTAAAGGGTTAGTTCACCTAAAAATGAAAATTCTGTCATTTATTAATCACCTTTAACCCCAAATAATCATATTGAACCACTGTACTCACATGAACTGATTTAAATATGTTTTTAGTACATTAATGGATCTTGAGAGAGGAAATGTCATTGCTGGCTATGCAGGCCTCACTGAGCCATTGGATTTCAACAAAAATATCTTAATTTGCGTTCCGAAGATTAACGAAGGACTTACAGGTGCGGAACGGCATGAGGGTGAGTAATAAATGACAGAATTTTAATTTTTGGGTGAACTAAACCTTTAAGTGAAAATAAAAACCCAAGAGAGAGAAAACAGATGAGTGTCACTATTGGATCCATGAATTAGATCTTAAAGTGACAGTAGCCTAATAAACCTGCTGCCGTCTATGTCATTAATGTCAAACAAACACAAAAGACAAAAAGAAAATCACTTTTGTTACTTTAACAAATATTAATTATTTATACAGTAAAGACTATGCAGTGTTATTTTACATTTGACTATTCAATTTCTGTATCTGAATGTTGTTAGACTTAACTGAAAAACATAAAGCACTGTTCATTTTCATTTGTATCTGTAAGACTGCTTATTTTTTAAGATTTAAAAAAGTAAAGGTTATATATGTATTAAAGTGTTGTACGATCCATCTGCTCCTCATAATACATAAACTATGATAAATGAAACATCCAAAATATATGTTAAAATAGAAAACAATTATTTCAAATTGTCAATAATATTTCACAATATTACTGTTTTTACTTTATTTTTGAAGAATGCAGCCTTGGTGAGCATACGAAACTTCTTTCAAAAACATTACAAAATTGTGGTGTTTCCAAACTTTTGACAGGTACTGTACTATGTATTTTTATGATATATCGGCCAATAGTCTGTATAGTTTAAAAACAGCCGATAGTCAGGGCTGATATATCCTGTCAATCATAAGAAGGCAGGAAAATGCGCTGAATTTATGTTTTGTGTAAAGAAAATGCTAAGAAACCAGTTTGATGTTCCATATTAATAGTAAGTATATGAATTAATAACATTCAGAAAGTTAAGAAATATTAATTTAATCTTCAGAATTTAGTTAATGTGTGTTAATATTAATTTTAGTAATGTGTTTGTTTATAACTGATATATATATATATAATATATATATATATATATATAATAAT
>RJVU01031169.1:641778-660548 GCA_003731715.1 Anabarilius grahami
ATATATACGGTGGCAAGAAAAAGTATGTGAACCACTTACAGAATCTGTGAAAATGTGAATAATTTTAATAAAATAAGAGAGATCATACAAAATGCATGTTATTTTTTATTTAGTACTGTCCTGAGCAAGATATTTTACATAAAAGATGTTTACATATAATCCACAAGACAAAACAATAGCTGAATTTATTAAAATAACCCCATTCATAAGTATGGGAACCATTGAATCTTAATACTGTGTGTGGTTTCCTGGATGATCTAAGACTGTTTTTTTTGTTTTGTGATGGTTGTTCATGAGTCTCTTGTTTGTTCTGAGCAGTTAAACTGAGCTCTGTTCTTCAGAAAAATCCTTCAGGTCTTGCAGATTCTTCAGTTTTCAAAATTTTTTTGCATATTTGAACCCTTTCCAGCAGTGACTGTATGATTTCTTTTCACACTGAGGACAACTGAGGAACTCAAATTCAACTATTAAAAAAGGTTCAAACATTCACTGATGCTTCAGAAGGAAATATGATGCACTAAGAGTCGGGGGTGAAAACCTTTGAACAGGATGAAGATGTCACAATTTTTCTTATTTTGTTTAAATGTCATTGTTTTTCATTTAGTACTGCCCTTCGGAAGCAACAGATGATACTTGCATGTTTCCCGGAAGAAAAATTAAGTACAATTTACCTTTATATTTGAATTCAAAAGTTTTCACCCCCCGACTCTTAATGCACCGTGTTTCCTTCTGGAGCATCAGTGAATGTTTGAACCTTTTTTAATAGTTGAGTTTGAGTCCCTCAATTGTCTTCAGTGTGAAAAGATGAATCTCAAAATCATACAGTCACTGCTGGAAAGGGTTAAAATATGCAAAAAATGCTTGAAAACTGAATAATCTGCAAGACCTGAAGGATTTTTCTGAAGAACAGAGTTCAGTTTAACTGCTCAGAACAAACAAGGGACTCATGAACAACCATCACAAAACAAACAAACAGTCGTGGATCATCCAGGAAACAGTGTCAATGAAGAGCTTGGCATGAAATATAAGATGAATATACAGTATGTGACAAGTGGAGAAAAGTACTATTTATATAGTATTATAATATTTATTCATATTTGTGACCCTGGACCACAAAACCAGTCATAAGGGTCAAAATGTTTTGAAATTGAGATTTATACATCATATGAAAGCTGAATAAATAAGCTTCCCATTGATGTATTGATGTATCTGGAATCTGATGGTGCAAAAAAAATCAAAATATTTAGAAAATCGCCTTTAAAGTTGTCCAAATGACGTCCATAGCAATGCATATCCACTCACAAAAATACATTTTTGATATATTTACAGTAGGAATTTTACCAAATATCTTCATGGAACATGATCTTTATTTAATATACTAATGATTTTTTGCCATAAAAGAAAAACCGATAATTTTGACCCATATGGTTGGTTGGCTATTACTACAAATATATCCGTGCGACTTATGACTGGTTTTGTCGTCCAGGGTCACATTTATAATTAGCTTATATATTTTCTGTTTTCATTTTAATTTAAGTTTTATAAATTTTATGATGTTCTTTATTTATTTTTCATAATATATTTAGATTTAATTTTATTTCAGCTTCATTTTAATTAATACATTTTTTTTAAATAGTTTTTGTTTTAGTTAACAATAACAAAACGCGTCACGTGTGAGTAGAATATCCTGGCCAAAAGTGCCCATGGTTGAAGAAACACTCTTATATAGTATCTCATTGGAGGATGGGGTGACTTTAGGTCAGAATTGTAAATGCAGTACCTTCCAGTTATACTGATGTTCTTGCTAATGTTTTAGCTGCTCTGCTTCATTTAATGTTTGTTTTTCATGTCGACTCAAATAAAAACTTCCTATTGTAATCTAATGATGGTACAAACAACTTAATTGTCTTTCTGTCCACTTCACCTTTATCTCATAGTATTAAAGAGGACAGAAATGTCTTCACGTTTCTCCCAGATGGGAATTACACAGTCGTCTATTGTTTTGCTGGTTGACTCACTGCAGTGAATGACAAAATTAGTAAATGTATGGAGGAAACAGAGACGGTAAAAAGCCAGAAACAAAGTCTGACAGTGAAGTGCATTGTATGTGTAAAGGCTGGGAGAGATGTGTTTAATGGATGGTGCTGTATAACTTAAGCAGGCATGGAAACTCTAGACATCACTAATGAGAGAGATAGTTGGAAAGAGATGCTGTTCTCTTACTTTTCTTGTCTTGGTTTCTCATCCCTATTTTTTTTCTTCCATGAGCAATATTTTATTTATTTGTCTATTTATTTGTAGCATATACCTCTGCCTAAATTTCTAGAGATTAAATTTACGTCTCTTTGAGGCCTTCAATGTTTTGCTCCCTTAGAATACCTCAGAAAACAGCCAAAACAAGTCCAGAAGTCCAGCCCAAGTGAAAGTGAAATTTTTTTTTTTTTTTCCCCTGTGTCTGAAGGTCAGACATTCAACTGAAGCAGGCAGACGGGTCTTGAATGTGCCATGTGACACACACACACACACACTCACACACACAGTATGAAAGTCTCCACTCTCATACCGTTCAGGTCCAGCAGAGGGGGGAAGCTGATCTAGGTCAGGATGTATCAACAGACTAGCAGAGAGTTTGGGGTCTGAACTGTTTTGGTTTTTCTAATTTAATACATTTTCTATTTACTATCCATCCATCTATCTATCCATCCGTCTGTCCGTCTATCCATCTGTCTGTCTGTAAAAATATCCAGATTTTTTTTATATTGACTTTTTAGACTCTACAGTATAATTTCAGTTGTTCTCTTTAGTCTTCAGATATAATGTTTTCTTTCCCTCAGTTTAATTGCAGTGTTTTGCTATAATGTGCAGAATTAGAAACAAATGCTTCATCTAAATTTGTCCACCTGTATAATGATGCTTGACAACCAAGTCATATGAGTTTGTATCTCACGTCAAAAAATGTTTTGTTAAAATCTTGCAGTCATCAAAAAACATTTAATATACAGCAAAATTCACAGATGTAGTCAAATTAGAAAGCACATACTGTCTATTTAATTTATCATCAATACCATCTAGTTTCAATTTCTCGTCTTCAGATATGTGAATTACTTTAGAAATATATAAACTCAAGATCACATACAGAAAAAAAGACAAAAGGTGTGTCCCAGTTCATGTACTTATGTACTATTTTATGCCATTTTGTAGTAGTGTGTTCACACTGAAAAAATCCAAAAGGAAAAAGTACACTTTAAATACCCGGATGATGCACTTAATTAACGGAAAAAAATGAATTGTGGAGTGTTGGACACTTCATGCACTCAAATGTTGCAGTTTTAAAGGATTAGTTCACTTTCAAATGAAAATTACCCCATTATTTACTCACCCTCAATCCTAGGAGTATATGACTTTCTTCTTTCTGATGAACACAATCGGAGATACAGTATAATATCCTGATCTTTATAATGGCAGTGAACGAGTATGAAGCTGAAGAAAGTGCCTCCATCCACATCCATCCATCATAAGTAAAATATCTAGCTTTCGCCAGACAGCCTTATGTATTCAGCTTACGAAGAAAGTGTAAAATTCTCGCAGTTCAAAATGCTTATGCTACGTCCTACGCCTTCTGTATTCAACTTATGAAAAAGCTTAACTGACGCGACGCCAGTTCCTTTTTTTTTCTCCGTATATTGATACGGAAGGTGGTCTGGAGGAAGCTAGATATTTTACTTTATAACTTGTTAAATATGGATATTTTTCTTACACAAACGCATCGCTTCGCTTCAGAAGGCCTTTACTAACCTCCCGGAGCCGTGTGGAGTACGTTTATGATGGATAGATGTGGATGGAGGCATTTTCTTCAGCTTCATACTCATTGGCCCTGTGGACGCATCAGGATATTTATTAAAATATCACCGATTGTGTTCATCAGAAGAAGAAAGTCATATACACCTAGGATGGCTTGAGGGTGAGTAAAGCTTGTGGTGATTTTCATTTGAAAGTGAACTAATTATGTAGCGGAGGGGCGATCGGACTCCGATGTTGAATGACAAAATTACCTTATAAACTTATAAACAGTGCATCAGAACATAATTTACAAGTGCATATCGTATAGTGCGTCATTTGGTGCACAAATAAAAACAATATTAGGTAGATTTCTATTTAAATGAACAACAGCTAAACAATGTTACCAGTAAAATAGCACAGTTTTTTTCATGAAAAGAGACCATAATCAGGGTTGCCAGGTTTTCATGACAAAACATGCCCAATTACTGCTCAAAACTAGCCCAATCGCATTTCAGGGGGGTCCCCCGGTAAAAATCACATTCTGGGGGTAAAATCCACGTTTTTGCTGGGGTTCCCCTGGTAAAATTTGCATTCCAGGGGCAAAATATCATGTTATTTGGGGTCGCATCAACCCGCGGACATAATAAAACCCCCGCGGCAACAGTGTTAAAGGATTAGTTCACTAATCCTTTAATTACGGAACGAATGCGGCGCCAGTTTCGTTTTTTCCGTAAGTAGAATAAGGAAGGCGTAGGACATTCAGCGTAAGCGTTGTGAAGAATGCGTAAGCGGAAAGTACGTTCAAGGCAATATTTTGTTTATAAATCATAAACGGTTGTATTTTTTTTCGAAAATGACCGATCGATTCGCTAGATAAGACCCTTATTTCTCATCTGGTATCGTTTAAAGCCATTGAAGCTGCAGTGAAACTGCAGTTTGGACCTTCAATCTGTTGGTAGCCATTGAAATGCACTATATGGAGAAAAATCCTGGAATGTTTTCCTCAAAAACCTTCATTTCTTTTCGACTGACGAAAGAAAGATATGAACATCTTGGATGACATGGGGGTGAGTAAATTTATCAGGAAAAGTGTATTTAAAAGTGAACTAATCCTTTAATGTAGCCCAATTCCGCAGGAAAACCATGGACTTGGCAACACTGATAATAATGGAATACTACTCTACTACATAGTACGTGAAAAACAGTATGTGAACAGAGTAGTATGCCCGAATTCATAGTATTCGAAAAACAGTAGGCGAAAAGTACCTGGATGACTTACTACTTCCGCCGAGATTCTGAAGTGCGCATAGGATGGACACTTTACTATCCCATGAGGCCACGGGAGAGGATTTGAATGGAGTTGAAGAGACGTAACTGACGCTGGTAGGTCATGTGACAGTAAAAGCATAGCGGAAATAGTACATCCGAATTCATTCATACTAAACGCATTCGTACTAAATAGAACTTTTTCAACAGTCGTGAAGTAAATTTAAATTCAAATGTAGTACATACTCAACAGTACGCGATTTCGGACACAGCATAAGTTTCCATGCAGTGAAATTTTCTTTAGTAGTGGCCATCATTGTATCTGAGAGCTGTACCTATGTGGTGCAGCGCCCTCTGCTGCCCTGGAGAACATGTGCAAAAGCACTATATTTCATTTATTATACTTTTAAAAATTGTAATCCTGTTAGTAATCCCAGTTTCTTCTAAATTTGTTGGTAACACATACGCTTATCAGGGCTCGACATTAACGCTTAATTTTTTGAAGGGGTAAGAGAAAGAGAGTTTTACTTGTCCTGATTAAAACATCAATAACAAAAATAGCTAGGGAATCACCAAAAAGCTAGCATGATTATATTACATTTAGTGTAAGTGGCGATTGATAATGGATAATAATAATATATATTGTAAAATGTGCTGACAGTAACAAGGTTGCGCTTGTAATAAGTAATAAGGAGTGCAGCACAAGGAAAACATGCTGCTGTAAAAATTCAAAATGTGGAGGTTTTTTATATTTATAACATGATACAGTCACGTAACATCACACGACCAAGAGTGCTGTTTTCCGTGTTATTGGAATCACAATTGAAAATGTAAATTCAATACAAGTTAATAAAGTCACTTACATTTTAGACGCATTACTGACTATTTTTGTTCTATTTCAGCAGCGAAAATAGTTCCAAACAAAGATCACAGCAGAGCCATAGCCCATCTCTCACAGCGACACTCAGCTGCGTTTTATTACTGAATGATTCAGCGTTTTGAACGAATCGGTTGAGTCAAAGATTCAATGGCCCATTCCAAAACACCTGCCTCATTCTTGAATGAATCAGCCGTTTGAATGAATCGTTTGACTGAATGACTAGGACAGTCACTTGCCGCCACCTACTGGAGGTTCAGTTTGATGTTTAAAATTTCCCAACATTTCTTATTTGTGTATTCAAAAATATTTAAAGAATATCAGAACATTATTTAATGCAGTTGTAATTTTTCAATGTGTAAATTATTTAATTTGATTCGTAACAGTCCTACTTTATTTTTCTTATTGAATGTATTGATCAAATGTAAAAAATTTTATTGTTATCAGATGTAGCTTTGCACACTAATGATCTAATGATTTTGATCTGCATTTTAGTGTTCATAGCAGAGGGCTCTGTCGACTTATTTTTACAGTTTGTTAATTGATAAGATTTTGTAGGCTTTGCATACACACGTGCACGCCTCGAAACTCCACAGAGCCCCCCCCCCACATAACAAATCCCAATTTAACCCCTGGGTATAGTTGACATTGAACACTTGGGGAATTGTGTTTGAAATGTTAAAATCAATCTAATACTATTTAAACACCATTTTCTAGTTATTAAAAGTTTTTTAAAAAGTAGCTTTTTTACATTTAGCTAAAAAACCATGACCTGCTATGTGATAAACTTTTCGTTTGAGTAATTTGAACCCAAAAACCTTGATGTTTATAAAAATCATAACTACACCCCAAGCTGGTTGTCTTGTATTTTGTTTATTAGCTTAGAAAACAATGGAAGCCAGACTGACATTGAAGTTTGTAAGTCTGCAGCAGAAAGACGTAGGCGTGCGGGCGAGGGTTTGAATATCAGCAGCTCTTTGTTTTACGAGCCTTTACGAGGCAGATACTGCGGCGACTTTAGCAGCCCTTGATGAGCCATTTAGCATGCTAATCATCTGACATCCTGCTCGTTAAAGAGGGAGAGAGAACGAGAAGAGGTAGAAAGAGTGGGTGAAAGCCAAGAGTCTCTCTCGCTCCCTCTACGTCTGCTTTCCTTTGGGGAGTTTTGATAAAATGAATGCATTATTGCCTTTTCTCAGCCGCCCATAAATTAAAAGATAACAACAACATGTATACGGCATGAAAATTAGTTTTGTCGAAGTGTTTCTAATTATTTTCCACCCAGCAAGCTGCGCCAGGCGCTCCAGTATTGATGAATAACTTTTACGACGGCCTTCAACAAGCTGAGGTTGTTTTGGGAAAGGGGGTATGCGGTTTATGTGGAGACACGTTCTCTCTAGAGCTGTATTAGTTGCTCGGTTTGGGTGTGAAGCGGAAAAAAAGTTTAATTAGCAAAGCAATAAAGTCAGAAAAAGACCAATGCACTGCCTCGTGAAGAAATTACATCTCCATTCCAATAGATCGCCCATAGCTGCGCTGCTGCTGGTGTCATTGTCCTCCTCAAATGCAATTTAGACAAAATTTTTAATTGCTGTAAACTCATGTATATTTATATCAAGTCTCATGTTTTTTTCTTTTTCTTGCAGAAGCCAGGTTGTAGCTCACTTCATTATCAAAATAGTATGTGTGTGTCGGTGACTGTGAGTTCATTTTGTCAAACACACACACTTCAGTACCTCAAGTGAGTTGGCCTCATCTGTTCTAAGTACATATCAATAAACAATATCGCATCTTGTGCCCTCTCAAATTAACCCCGGCAAGCTGATAACACAGATCCACGATCCTCGCAGAATTCTGCAAAATGTTCTGGAGTCCTCTTGTCACGTGGTTGCTCTCAGCTGTTTACCTTTCTTCACAGGAATGAATTACATTTTAAAATATATTAATAGAAAAGATATTTGAAATTGTAATAATATTTCACAACATTCAAAAAAAGTTCTGTATTTAATGTAAAAGGCCCTTTCACACCAAAAGTGAAATGAATAAGCCTCAGACTGAAGGAAATGCAAATTCACGCCTGTACAGTAGAGGGCGCAGCTCAGACAAACCTTTCAATCCAATGTGGATTGCAGAAGAAAAGGATGCAGGAAAAGAAAAAGTAATTTTTGCTTATTAGCAGTGTTGGGGTAATGCATTACAAGTAATGTGTTATGTAATCAGATTACTTTTTCAAGTAATTAGTAAAGTAATGCATTACTTTTTCAATTTACAACAAAATATTTTCGCATTTATTGACTGACAGCTCTCCTGTCCCCATGTTCAGAGAAATATAGTGCAGAGGTGTTGTGTGCGCTGTGTGAACATGATGGTTATTGTAGTTCTAGATTAAATGTGAACATGCGTTTACTCATCTCACTTGCACGAAAACATTCAGTATTCCTCAAAATGAATAAAACTGTGAAATGCAATCTCAGAATTTTATGCAAATCTGTAATAATTAACTATATTAAATTACACAAATATACTTCATGTATTTAATCTCAATTTATTAACCAATGTCTTTGCTGCTGACCTTCAATGATCTAATTCAACCATACTAATAAGCAAAAAATATCCTCCTGTATCCTATTCGTCTTTAATCCAGAATGAAAGCACAGCTGAAAGGTTTGTTTGAGTCTGAGTGAGTGAGTGAAGTGACATGTGGCCAAGTATGGTGACCCATACTACACCGTGAACACACACCCGGAGCAGTGGGCAGCCGTTGCTGCGGCGCCCGGGGAGCAGTTGGGGGTACGGTGCCTTGCTCAAGGGTCTCACCTCAGTCATGGTATTGAGGGTGGAGAGAGCGCTGGACATTCACTCCCCTGACCGACAATCCCTGCCGGACCTGAGACTCGAACCCATGACCTTTGGGTTACAAGTCCGACTCTCTATCCATTAGGCCACGACTGCCCCACATGAGCTGCGCCCTCTACTGTACAGGCGTAAATATGTATTTCCTCCAGCATGAGGCTTATTCATTTCACTTTTGGTGTGAAAGGGCCTTTACATTAGCCAAAAATAGAACTTTTCTGTTGTTATAAAAAAAAAAACAAGCCCAGCCCAGAGAGAAAAAGTAACGCAAAAGTAATGTAACGCATTACTTTTCATAAAAAATAACTAACGCAATTAGTTACTTTTTTAGGGAGTAAAACAATATTGAAATTCATTACTTTTAAAAGTAACTTTCCCTAACACTGCTTATTAGTATGGTTGAATTGAATCATCGAAGGTCAGGAGCAAAGACATTGGTTAATAAAGTGAGATTAAATATATTGCATTTCAGTTTTTATTCATTTTGTGATATTGAGATGAGTAAATGCATGCTCGCATTTCTAGAACTACAATTACCACCTTTTTTAGACGGCGCACACAACACCTCTACACCTAACTCCCAATTTCTAATAAATGGGAAAACAAAGTAATTTACTTTACTAGTTGTTTGAAAAAGTAATCTGATTGTGTATTGTGTTACTTGTAATTTGTTACCTCCACAATCTGACCAAATCCAAACAGTTCATTTAAAACAAAGGCACTTTATTAGCATCTATGGTTCCATGTAGGGGTTGCACACACTTGTCGACTAGTCGATTTTAATGCTCTGCCATGACGCTTTAAGCTTTACGTCGACTAGTTGCTGATCATGGCCTATAGAGGGCGCAAAAAGATTAGAAAGCTTTGAAGTCCATATTTACACTCCATATCCAACAGTTATTGACAAATAAATGCATACTCCAAGAGTGCTCCACAAGATAAGTTTGATTTTGCCATCTGGATGCTCAAAATTGACCGGGTGAATGCGCATTTTAAAAAGCTTATTGTATGTGTAAGTTTATCGCCGCTTTAAACAAATGCGCTGGTGCATTTTAACACACACACACACACATACTCACGGAGGAACGATGACAGTGAAGGACGAGAGAGGACCAGGCATGGATTTTACATTCGCCGGTTCCCGCCTCCTTCTTCCCTTATCAACATTCCTCACTACAAGCTGTTATGTAGGAGCAATAGCCTTGTGGGCAGCACTGTGTCATATGTCATGGCTGTGCACAAGGCACCCCGCATTCAAGTTTCAGCTCGAGTTTCAGGCTTATTTGTTCATTAATGATCTCATCAGCAACTAGTCGACGTTGACTTGACTTTAATTACATATGTCAAATCTGAAGTCAATACACCCCTAGTTCCATGAAGAACCTTGTCCTCAACCGCATCTGTCCTCATTTGTGTTCGCTGTATAGAAAATAGCACATAGAAAATGAACATCTGCAAAATTTCTCCTTATGAGTTCCACAAAAGAACATGTACTATTACGCAAGACACAAAGATCTGTTTTGCTTTTTCTATCTGCTTTTCTCATTCCGATCTGTGATTTTTCCTATGCTGTCTATGATTCCTTTCTTCATTGCATCTTGAGTCCAAGTAACAGAAACACGTAAGCTATAGCATCCGTTCTAAATTCATATCAATAAATAATATCGCAACATGTGCCTTCTCAAAGTCACCCTGCCAAGCTCATAACACAGATCCACGATCCTCGCAGAATTCTGCGGGATGTTCTGGAATCCTCCATCACATGGCGGCTCTCAGCTGTTCATTTTGATGTAACCTTTAACGTGAGCCTTTCAATATCCTTCCCAGAAGGCCGGCTTCCGTTTCAAACGTGCTGACGGTGTTCATTTTTGCCCTTGCTGAGGCCCTTCAGTCACGGTGACCCGCACTCTCGCGGCTCCATTTGGCTTATTTACCTTTTATTAGTGCTCACCCTAGCCTTGACATGTCATCAAACGGGCCACCGTCACTGATCTCGGGGTTTGTGTTAGAACAGGCCACGCACACACTCGTACACATGCTACCTGACAGATAAACAATCACACGGCTTGTTTACACAGGCTCATGCTTGAACCCTTAATATAAAGAAAGTCACACGTGCTTGTCTACACGCATGGCCAGCCTGACCTCCTCTCGATTTCTTCTGGAAATAAACGTAAAGGCTCATTTGTGTTTGTGGTGTTTGCATTGATGGAGTGGGTTGAAGTGCCTCTTGAGATGGTATTAAAGGCTTAGATTAATGCCTTACTCGCCTTCATTTATACCTGAAAATGTCATTCGCACTTTTGCATATTCAGACTTGCACATTAAAACACACGGAAACCAGTGATAAAATATTTTATACCATATCCTGGAACACCATATTTCATAAACATGAATGAAGTTTGAGCACCACAGCGGAGACAGTGTTCCATAGTTGGAAATGTTTAGTCAATTTTGTCAATATTGTTTCATGTGATATTTATTACATTTTTTTATTTTACACTGACTGAAACATCTTTTTTTTATTTTTTTTTTTTATTAATACTTAAATTCAAGGATGCATTGATCAAATTGAATGCATTGTTACAAAAAAAAATCAGTTTAAAATGAATGTTCTTTTAAAATTTCTATTAAAGCTGCTCTTCGTCTAAAAGGGTTAAACCTAGGCTCTTAATGAGTCATGGGTGTATTTTGCGCCTAACGTGCAATTAACCAAATTAGAGTGTCATTTCCCATTCCCTTTAAAAGCCAGCTGCGCTTGCATCATGGCAGATTCGCTATTTACATGGCGGAATATAGACACCCTCAACCTGACAAGTCAGTTTAAATACATGTGTGTATTGCCACAATTGGTCAAATAATTAGCCAATTTCATTCGTCATTACTGCAAAAAGGTCATTCTGATCCATGCAATGACTATCCATTATGACAAGCATTTTTATCTTTATTTACACAATAATAATCTTTTACATTGTAATCCTTTTGTTTTATTTGGCATGTTTGTGTGGTGCTGCTCGTCCCTGTGTGTGTAAAAAGCAGAGTGTACGCGCGTTGTGCACCCACCAATATTACTAACGCGCCCTTTAAATAACAACAACATTGCTAAATGCGCCATTTACTTTAGAGCAGGTTTTTGTTGGTCAATAATTTTCAGTTGCCTCAAAATAGCAAGACGCCAACAATGCACCTGAACACACCTTGTTTTCAGACCAGCACGCCCATGGGTGCAGCAAGCTTTCAGAAAGCCCCCTCCTTCCCCAGCTCCACCTGTATAGATCTGCTATCTGCTAATTCATGTACATTGTACAGCAGCATGTCTTTCTTGCTCACAGCAGCATGTTGTGTATTTATTGGCAGTAGCAAGTCCCGTACTTGCTCTGCAGCAGCAATAACCGCAGCGTAGAAGATCTTTTCCACCAAGTCCAAACATATCACCATTGTCATACCCATTACCATGCCAAATCACTCAGAGAGTTGTCATGACAGAACTGTTTTCAACATTGAAAATAACAAGAAATGTTTTTTTTTTGTTTGTTTTTTTTAAACAGCAAATCGTCATGTAGTAATGATGCTGAATGATAATTTTTGAGTGTCAACAGCATCTGTTCTCATTTGCATTTACTGTATAGAAAAGATGTGAATATTTGCTAAATATCTCCTTATGAGTTCCACAGAAGAAAGAAAAGTTGATGATTTTCCTTTAACTGTAATGTTTACATGTACCATTACACGAGACACAACAATCTATGCTTTTCTTTTTGCCCATTCAATTCCTATTTTCATTGCATTTTGAGTCCACGTAATAGAAACAGATAATCTAGCGTAGTGTTTAGCAATTAAAAAGTCATTTTCAATACCCAACATGTATTCGTCTGCCGCACAATGTCATAAATGTGTTCATTTTTAATAGGTTGACTTATCGTACGCTGAGAAAATATTTAGGTTCATCAAGGTTGTGTTTGTTGTGATGGAAAAGAAGCTTCCTTTGTGTCCCTGAGATTAGCTGTGTGTTCGGCCGTATTGTGGAAATGGGGCCGGTGCCCATTAATTGCCTAAGAGACGCCCAGTCACACACGCTTTGTGCATGAAAACACCTGTCACCGTCATTGTCTCTGATCCCTAAACCTGTTCCAGGCTGCTGGGGAGAGGGCGTGTGTGTGAGAGAGAGAGAGGTTTGAGGGATGGAAGCATAGCAGGTTACGGAAACAGGGTTTGCCAACAGACAATTACAGAGGAAAGAGAGTGTGGTTGAGAGTTGTAACTACTCTCACACTGGGAAAATATGACTCTGAGCCAAACATCCAACCAGGCTTCCCAGCAGCCCCTTTCCCACTCACTCATCTTAATGCCCAATCAAACGCCGTGAAAATTTACAACAACACTTTAATTATTGATGCTTGTTCACTACATTAGATGCTGTGTTGTGTTTACATGATTTGGATCCACAGTTGGCCACTCAATGTGTCCACAGTCAATAAATGAACATGAATATGAGGGTTTTTTCTTTTTTTTGCCTTTGAAATGGATACGTTATCTTTGCGATTGTCCTGTGGTGGGGGGCAGGGTTTCATTTATAGATTGCGATGAAATCTGTGAAGTGTGATATACTTCAATTTAGATTCAGAACTGAGGAGATTGAACAATATTAAACTGCATTTTGCTGCCATGAAAATCATTTTATGGATATTTGCTATCCCCCCTCCCCCCCTTCTCCCAAGGTGTTCGATCTTTCTTTGCCACTCTTTTTTCGTCTTCATCATATTGCTGTTTGTAATGGATCTAATTTGATTTAGTCAAGGTTGTTTGCTGCCTCAGTTTACAACAGTTTAATTAAACAGTAAAAGAAAGTCGGAATACGTGTGTAATTGAAAGCTAAATTAAATTATTGTATTTGCTCAGTCGAGTTGCCTTGTGGGTATGTGGCGGTTTTCATTTTGCACAAGAGACGGATGCTCTGCGTGATGACAACCTGCTGGTGCCCAACCTACAGACGCACGCACACAAACAATATTAAAAACAATATTAATTTCATCAACTATAACGCAATATGAACATCCTCCAGGCGGAGCGCCGCAACATTTTTGGTTATTAATTTGAGAGATTGTAATAACTCGACATGCTGTCTTCACCTGCAAGTACATTATTCAAAATTAAATGATTAAAAATGGAATTCAGTACTCCCTGCGATGCATGAAACAGCATTGCTCAAAACTCTGTTTGAGTCTCACGGCCTTTTTCCACCAGTTTTTTACCCTGTAGGAAGAGTTTTGATAAACTGAGGTAACAGACTGAGGAAACAGGTGAAGACAGAAAGTGAACAAGACCAAAGACACTAGCAACAGAAGCCCGATTTCATGTGTTGTTGCATTCTGAAATGTGTACGAATGCAATTCTTAATGCATTGCATTTCGTCGTCTTCTCTACTGAAATAATCTACCTGTCTTGTTAGTGCTGGTCTGGTGAAAGCTGCTCGACCAGCATAGTCTTACTTTTAAGTCTTTCTTTTAAAAGATAATTGTGAATTTGAGATACAAACTCGCAATTCTGACTCTTTTCTCAGAATCTCCAGTTTATATCTCACAAGTCTAACTTTATAACACTCAATTGCAAGTTATATAGCCATACTTGTGAAATATAATCTCGCCAATTGTGAGTTTACATATCGCAGTTCTGACTTTTTTTTCAGAATTGCGTAATATAAACTTGCTATTGCAAGTTATAAAGTCCGAATTGCGAGATATAAACACGCAATTGCGATTAAAAAAGTGAGAATTTCGAGATATGAATTGAACTCGCAATTGCGTAATTCTCAATTGCGTGAACTCGCAATTCTGACTTTATAACTTGCAATTGTGAGTTTGTCACACAATTTTGAAAAAAAGTCAGAACTGCGATATGTGAACTCGCAACTGGGAGAAAAAAAGTCCGAATTGTGAGATAAAAAGTTGCAATTACCTTTATTTTATATTCAGTGGCAGAAACAAGCTACCATAGATTAGAGAACAAGTTAAATTTGAAAGAAAATATTCAGCGGTTGAAAAATGCTAAAACAACTTTTACGCATAGGACAAACACAGCCTGAACAAATGATAAAGAATAAATGCTTGCCGTCTCCGGGAGAAAATGAGACAGAGAAACATATCATATCGTACAAGGTTTAAAACATTTAAATAAACACATCAAGTAGGCCTAGTAGAAAAATGTGTATGATGTATTATTTTAGTTGATATTACTCTTTCTGAGTATTACTCTTTATTTCTGTGGGACGCACAACAGCAATGTGGCAGTTTGATTTGCTATCGTGCTGTCCTCGTTTCATTCATAAAGTTTACACTCATTCTTTTCACAGTTCACACATTTGAGTAGTTGAGTAAAATTATTGAGTAGTCATTTTAGAAGTGTATGTCCATGCGTTTCCTGTAGCTCAGCGGTTAGAGCATGGCACTAGCAATGCCAAGGTCATGGGTTCGATCCCAGGGATTGCACATACTCATATACAAATGTATAGTATAATGCAATGTAAGTCGCTTTGGATAAAAGCGTCTGCCAAATGCATAAATGTAAATGTAAATGTATTCGGCTTCGGGCACATACCAAGTGAATCGTACATTGTGCGATTACTAGAAAAAAAGAAAAGTGAAGAAGGTGCACTCCTAAATTCTGGTGAATTGATGGCTAATCCATACACTGCAAACTCGAATAAGTTGACAAAACTCAATCAGTTGCCTCAAAATTTTTGAGTTAAGAAATTCAAAGTTTAAGTAAGCAGAATTGGCAGATTTTTATTTTGTACTCATACATTTTAATTGGTCTTAACTTAAAATGTTTGAGTACACTAATTTATACATTTAAAATTTTCATGTAACCTCAATGTGAACATTTTTATTAGTGTAAATTTAGCTAGCTATAACACCGCTCAGAAAATTCTAACTTGCTCATTTGTTAACAATAACACTTGCTGAATGAGTACAGCAATATAAAGCATTTAACATACTTGCTCTCAAACCAAGCCACAAGCGCCACTTGTCACAATGATGGTAACTCTCCAAAAACCCACAGCAAAACTCTTTAAAGTAGCATAACAAAACATTAATCACTAGTAAATCTCTCACTTAACATTAATCTTGTACAAAAAACATTATATAACACTTAATTTTAGCATTTCCTCTCCCTTTTGAATCCCATGTGCAAAGCATGCTGGGAAATAGAAATCCCAGCCCAGTTTTCCACCAAGTTTCAGTTAAAATTAAGTTTGTCTAAATTGAAATAAATAAGTTTATAAAACTCAAAACAATGAAACAGTTCAGTTTCCTTAAATATATATCAGTTCTGTGAACTTGAAAGAAAAAGAAAGTGCTATATACTCATAAAAGTTAATATGACTGAGCTAATTTATTTAATTTAAGTTTGTCCTACTTAAACCAGTTAATTATTTTGAGTGTTAGGGTTTACAGTGTACTATGTAATTTGTACAATTACGATCTGCTTTAACGGTTAGGTTTAAAGGTGCCCTAGAATCAAAAATTTAATTTACCTCGGCATAGTTGAATAACAAGAGTTCAGTACATGGAAATGACATACACTAAGTCTCAAACACCATTGTTTCCTCCTCCTTATATAAATCTAATTTGTTTAAAAGACCTCCGAAGAACAGGCGAATCTCAACATAACACCGACTGTTACGTAACAGTCGGGATCATTAATATGCACGCCCCCAATATTTGCATATGCCAGCCCATGTTCAAGGCATTACACAAGGGCAGGCAGTATTATCGTCTGGATCTGTGCACAGCTGAATCATCAGACTAGGTAAGCAAGCAAGAACAATAGCGAAAAATGGCAGATGGAGCAATAATAACTGACATGATCCATGATATTTTTAGTGATATTTATAAATTGTCTTTCTAAATGTTTCGTTAGCATGTTGCTAATGTACTGTTAAATGTGGTTAAAGTTACCATTGTTTCGTACTGTATTCACGGAGACAAGACTGTCATTATTTTCATTTTTTAAACACTTGCAGTCTGTATAATTCATAAACACAACTTAATTCTTTATAAATCTCTCCAACAGTGTGTAATGTTAGCTTTAGCCACGGAGCACCATCAAACTCATTCAGAATCAAATGTAAACATCCAAATAAATACCATACTTATGCGATTAGACATGCTGCATGACGAACACTTTGTAAAGATCAATTTTGAGGGTTATATTAGCTGTGTGAACTTTGTTTATGCTGTTTAAGGCAAGCGCGAGCTCCGGGGGCGGGTAGCACGAGAATTTAAAGGGCTGGTGCTTGAATCGGCTCATATTTAATGATGCCCCAAAATAGGCAGTTAAAAAAATGAATAAAAAAAAATCTATGGGGTATTTTGAGCTGAAACTTCAGACACATTCAGGGGACACCTTAGACTTATATTACATCTTTTGAAAATATGTTCTATGGCACCTTTAAAGGTGAACATTCTTACTTATTTATTTTTTTTAAATCATACCAATTCATACAACATCACCACCTTGTAAAATACTTGTTTTCTCATGAGATCGGTATTTAGAGGTCTTGCTGTGTTAGTTCGGTAATCACCTTCATTTATTCAACTTCATGTCATTCCAAACATGTATGAATTTTTTCTTCTGTTGAACACAGAAGAAGATGTTTTGAAAAAGAAAGAAAGAAAAAAGTTCCCGCAAAATGAAAGGCTTGTTTTCCCATTCTTTCCCTGACCTCTTCACCTGCAGTAGTCTCATGGAATCTTTCATTTTAGCCACAACATGAATTCCCTCAGCACTCTTCCTGTGGCTGTAGTCATTATTGTGTTCACCATTTAAGACCCCTCAAATCCCCTTACAGTCTGAAGATAGATTCCTCTTTTTTTTTTTCCACTTTCTTTACAATCTCAGGGTTTCTGAAACGGGTACAAAAGTAATCTCGAGACCCTCTGTGGCCCCCGGGGGCCATCCATGAAAGCACCGAAAGCACGTTTTGTCCCAAGGTCTTAAAGCATACAATTAGCACAGCTCGTTCTGCAGTGAATTATAGCTTTACCTGAGAAGCCCCTGAACCATAGAACCATTTCCACTGTGTCTGGGTTGTACTTAAGAGTCCTGTATCAGGCTTTGGTTTTCTGAACTGAATCTTTGAGTTTGCTTTAGGGTTATTGGATAATTGGCGCCGTTGAAAGACTTCAACAAGTGCTAGAGCACATTTCTTCTTTTCTCGAATCAAGTGATATGGTGTTTGCGCAGAGCAAAGCAACTTACTCAAGCACCAAGGTCACACAGTTTCCAGCCTAAATTACTTTTCACCAGTGTTTTAGTGGAGTGTGTTTTTCTCCTAATAGTGTTGCTGAGGCTGTTGTGAATTTATGTTTTCCTAGACCTCATTTTCATTGTTTTCTCATAACCCCTACACTTCCCCCCCCCCAACATATTCTGTTGATTAAGGTAATTGCTGCTGAAAAATTGGACACAAAACACAAAACAAGTTGTTCTAGTGAAGTTCCTCAAGGGCAACGTTGAGCCCAACACAAGTTGCGGAGCAAAAGGTCTGCTGTGTCTGCAGATACACGGATCATCAGCCTCTGGAAGGTTGAGGAAAGGTCAGCTTCACCTTTAAGCAGTTTGCTTGCTTTGAGGTTGCCTTTTCTTCCAAATGCCCATCGAACATCACCTACGCAGGTCATGCTACAACAGAAAATATTAAAAGTGGAAATGAGAAAAAACAATTCAAGATGAACATTGTTTCTCAACACTCACCCATCCTAATTTAAACCTAACACTTAGATACAAATTAGAATAGTCACACAATCTAGTATAAATTGTTCATCTGTCCACTTTGCATACATTTAAAAATAATTGATTAAAAATGCATTAAAAAGGCAGTTCATACAACATTTAATTTCTGTATTAAAATGAATATTTAAAATAATAATCATTTTATATAAATATATAAATAATTTTCATTTATAATAAAGAAATATGCTTTATTAAAAGA
>RJVU01031169.1:660611-674451 GCA_003731715.1 Anabarilius grahami
TCATGTGATTTTTAAATTCAGATGTGTTTGATCAGGGTTGGAGCTGAACTCTGCAATACAGTGGCTGCATCTGAAAGCTTAAAAATGCTGCCTTCGCACGATGCATTCCATGGTAGGAAGGCATCAAGGCACGTCCAAATCCAATGTTAGCTTCACTTCCAGTCTCCTGAGATACCTTCATCTCATCGATTTTTGAAGGCACCATAGATATGTATCCTTCGCTGCCTTTGATATCCCACAACACTGTGCTTTCCATTCTGTGACACCTGAGCTAAAAAATAAAGATGGCATCTGTAAGGTGCAGTTGGAGGACAGTTTTTGTGTACATGTACATTTTTTACCAACCTTTTCCACTTTTGATGTAATTTCTAGCGAGAAATTACTATTGTAGTAATTTAAATATTCGCTTAGAGCAATCTTTGGTGATAACTATTTTGTTGTAGATCATTAAACTTTTACACTGCCTCAGAAGTCTGTTTCATGAGGTACCTTTGTGCGCTGCCTACGAAGTCATTGCCTGATAGGGCAGCAAGGCAACAAGTCAGCTGCATAAAGGGATAGTTTAACCAAAAATGAAAATTGTCGTCGTCATCATCATCATCATCATCATCATCATCATCATCATCAAAAGAAGATATTTTGAATGATGTTGACAACCAAACAGTTGATGGGCCCCATTGACTTCCATAGTATTTTTTCCCCATACTATGGAAGTCAATGGGGCCCATCAACTGTTTGGTTGTCAACATCATTCAAAATATCTTCTTTTGTGTTCAGCAGAAGAAAGAAATTCATTCAGATTTGAAACAACTTGAGGGTAAATGATGACAGAATTAAAATTTTTGGGTGAACTATCCCTTAAAGTCGGCATGAAATCAAAATTGACAACTCTTATACATTTTTTTTTTTATGGAATATTGTATTTATTATTAATAATTTATCCGTGCACTTCATTATTTTTTTAAAATTGATGTGCTCTCGTAATCTTTAATCAAAACATTAACATGCCCAACCTCTCAAAACGACTCAAAGTCTCTTCCTGCCTCATGCTATGGCGCGAGGGCGGAGCTATCTGGAACTGCCAGCAGATCCAGTGAAGTAAGGAGTAAATGCTGTCACTGGGGTAAGCTGAGGCTTCATTTTATAGAGATCAATGCATTAACCACCGCTGATGCCAGTCATTGTGGTGTACAGTACCCTTAAACATTAAAAGGAACCTGATGGAGGACACGCTCAGTCACTCAGTTTTAAAAAAAATTAATTCCTATGGAAGTTCAGCTTAACTTACGCACGAGCGTAAGGCTCAACTTCCATAAGAATGAACCGAAAATGCTCATTCTTCTCCACTGGCTCCGCGCCAACGGACACGCACCGTCAGTCGGTCAGGCTCTCTCGCGCGCGCTCTCTTGCTGTTTAGTGCTGTTGACCGTCCTCGTCATCCTCAATAAATAAAGTTCTTACAGTAACGTGAGGGTGCTCGCAGTGAGTCCGGTGGAGAGAAATTCCCCACAACTGACTGCAAACAGGCATTCAGATCTGCCTCCATTTTGTTCCTGAAGGACAAAATCAAGTCCCGCCCTCTCATTTCAGATGCCGTTTCACTCGGATAGACGTCACAGTAGAGAAGAAAAGACAATCGCAACTTCCGCTTCAAGCCGGCTTTAAGCTTGTGGACACAGCCAGTGGGTCCTCAGAAGAAGGGTTGAAGACCTCTGATGTAATGGGACCTACAAATTCATGTGGCCAATCAGCTTGCAGAAACATGCTGTGTTCACGCCATGTCGTAATTAAATAAAGCTTTGTATGCTTTCGAATCGCTCTCGCGGTACTTTGCTGTCATACGCTTATCGGCCTGCACAGCGCCGAACAAACATTAAATCTGCAGTGGTCAGGTGGTACAAGTCATAGCTCTCAGAAAATTCAAGTTCACACATTGTAATTACAAGTACGTCGTAAAGGCTTTGTAGCTTTGTTTGCAACTGGCCCCAGAATATAAAAGAGAAGATCCCTTTAAACCTTCATAAGTGTGTTGAGTTCATGATTTTGAGGCTAAGACAATAAGTAACTGTGGCGAGCAGGGCGGGCGAGAGCCGTGAGGGAACGGCGCAAGGCCGGTGCGCCTCGCAGGTGAAGCTCATTATCTCTCGCGTCACCGGCCTCGAGCCGTTCCCTCACGTCTCTCGCCCGCCCTGCTCGCCACAGTAACCATCTGGCAACCCTTAGCAGACACTCTGGCATCGTGGCTGTGACAGTGAACATGATTTCACCAAGTGCAACATCTTCCTGGATCAACATCTTTGTTGATCTTGGAATGACATTCCAATCAACCAATCAGTTTTTAGGGACAAGTTTACAGTTTGTCAAGTTTACACATACAACCAGGGTCAGGTGCTTCTACAACAGAGCTATTCACCATAATTTCCCTCTGATTTTAATGGAGAATTTATGAGTTAGGTTTAGGGGGATAGGGTTAATAGTACTACATTTTCAGACAAGAATGTTGTTCCACGATCAACACAATATGACAGTGACCTGGCAGTGACTTTTTAAGTCTCTTGCAGTAGCTTTATTGTATATACTATTTTTTTATTATTATTATTATTCTTTTCAATGTTACTTTGCTCCATTTCTGCACCTTTTTCTATATTCCCAAAGCCAGACTGAAAAAAAAAAGATCATCTACAAGGACACAGAACACGGTTAAAACAGCCTTTTGGCCTTGATCTTTATCAGTGTCACAGACATCATGGGAAAGAGCTCTAATGATGATAGAACTGCTAATTTGAAGGCAGTTATTGCTGACACAAACAGTGCTTATACTGATTAGAGATGCAATTTAGAAAGTTCCACCTTCAAGGCAGGATCACGAAAATCATTAATTACTCTCTGAGGAGTTTTCTCTTCCTTCCGAACCAATTTTCGCATTTTCTGCGAGTTGCAATCATCCTTGTAGAACAAGAAAGGTTGGTTTGACCTCACTTCGGATGGTTAATTAGTACTAAACCTCACTTTTTCATCTCTGTGATTTTTGTTTAAATAGTGTTTATTAATTTTTTTTTTTCATTTCGGAATTTGCCGAAGCACATTCCTTTTTCCACTTTGAAATTAATTTAGCTAAATTGTTTGATAGGAATTAATTGCACACAGCTAATCTCAATTAAATCAGAATGTGTGTGGTATGAGAATCGTTCTCTTTTAAATACGATTCTCCATTTGCTGAGACAACGCTGAAGTTCACTTCATTCTCCATTAGTTTCTCACTCTCTCTCATTTAAGTATGAAAATTAACATTCAGGGTCTGAACAGCATTAATCCAGATGTGGGTCTCCTCAGCACGGAGAGGATTGAGAACGATGGGTCAGGTGTTCGGCCCGTGTGAACATCGGTTTGATGGGAAAGTGAGGACTGGCGTGTTCTCATTTCTTCACATGCCTTGATGTGAGTTGATGAGACAAAGACCTGCATGTTGATGAAGTGGTGGGCTGTGTTTGGTGTAGGAAGGATGAACATGTGCGCTCAAGTCTCCAGCACAGTGTTTCTTCTGTCCTTCGAGAGCTTCAAGCACTGTAAGCTACACGACACCAATGTGGAGGAGGATCCAGCACTTCAATTAGACATGAATTCTGTTATTTTTAATTTCTTTGCACATTTTTGACATTTACAATTATATTGTATACAATTATTATTTTATTTAATTAGATTGTAAGTTCTAGCAAAGTGTTAAAGTGTGTCCAAGACTTTGTTCTAACAAAAAAGTCCACTGTGTGTGTATATATGTATGTATGTATATATATATATATATAGTGGTGGTGGTCAGAATTATTGGCACCCTTGGTAAATATGATCAAAGATGACTGTAAAAATAAATCTGCATTGTTTATCCTTTTGATCTTTAATTCATAAAAAATGAATCACATTATGAAATAAATGTTTTTCTCCAAAACATGTTGGCCACAATTATTGGCACCCTTTTATTCAATACTTTTTGCAACCTCCTTTTGCCAAGAGAACAACTCTGAGTCTTCACCTATAATGCCTGATGAGTTTGGAGAACACCTGACAAGAGATCAGAGACCATTCCTTCATACAGAATCTCTACAGATCCTTCAGATTCCCAGCTCCATGTTGGTGCTTCTTCTCTTCAGTTCACTCCACTCATGGACTGGGATGGCCATGGCAGAAGCTTCATTTTGTGCTCAGTTACACATTTTTGTGTTGGTTTTGATGTTTGTTTTGGATCATTGTCCTGATGGAAGATCCAACCATTATTGGATTTCTAGCAGAAGCGGTCAGGTTTTGATTTTTTTTTTATCTGTTGGTATTTGATAGAATCCATGATACCATGTATCTGAACAAGATGTCCAGGACCTCCAGCAGAAAAATGGCCCACAACATTAAAGATCCAGCAGTATATTTAACCGTGGGCATGGGGTACTTTTTATCCATGTGTGCACCAAACCCATCTGGTGGGTTTGCTGCCAAAAAGCTCTTTTTTTTAGTTTCATCTGGCCATAGAAGCCGTTCCCGTTTGAAGTTTCAGTCTTGTCTGACAACTGAATATGCTGGAAATTGTTTCTGGATGAAAGCAGAGGATTTTTCTTGAAACCCTCCCGAACAACTTGTTGGGATGTAGGGGCTGTTTGATCTTTTTTTTTTTAGGCTTTCTGAAACTCAAGACTCAACTAATCTCTGCAATTCTCCAGCTATGATCCTTGGAGAGTCTTTGGCCACTCAAACTTTCCTCCTCACCGTGCATTAGGACGATTTAGACACAGGTCCTCTTCCAGGTAGATTTGTAACATCTTTAGTTGATTGGAACTTCTTAATTATTGCCCTGGTAGTGGAAATGGGGATTTTCGATGCTTTAGGTATTTTCTTACAGCCATTTTCTATTTTGTGAAGCTCAACAATCTTTTGCTGCACATCAGAACTATATTCTTTGGTTTTACTCATTGTGATGAATGATTACGGGAATTTGGCCTTTGTGTTTCCTCATGTTTATACTCATGTGGAACAGGAAGTCATGGCTGGACAGTTTCATGTTCATGATCACCCTGGTGTGCTAAAAATGCAAATATGAATGGGAATACACTTCAGAGATATATATATATATATATAATATCTGTTGACAGTGTGAATGTTAAGCGAACCAGGACTAATTGTGTGTATATGTATACATTGAAAAAAAAATAAAAATGTTCGCTGCTTGTTCAAATTACTTAATTAAAATTAGCTAAAAAACATAATTCCTACACATTTTGTCCTAACTTAATTTTGTTGTGTTCAATCCACTTAAGTATATCTAATATTGAAATTTACTTAATCCGTTTGTGTTGGGATTACATTAATGATTTGTGTTGCATTAACTGAAACTGGGCAGTGCTTGTTAGTTCCCAGCATGCATTGCGTATGGCTGGATCATGAGAGAAAATGTTGAAATTAGGTGCGATTTTATGTGTTTTGCAGTACGATGAAAATGGAGGATGCTTCATAGTGTTTAGTCTACGCCCGGATTACATTAATCTGGAGACATTTGAAAACGTAGTTTTCATTTAAAAGTGCTTCCCATCCACAGTGTTTTCAAGCGTTTTGCAGAAGTTGCTCATCCACACTGAAAGCTCTTTAAAAACATACTAAAATCTCACAAGATGATGCAGAGAGAGTAGATATGATAAAGCTTGCATGCTATTTTTCTGGCACAATCATTTTAGTAGTGTATGATCACAGGTCACACTCAAATCGGGTTTAAAACGCAACAGTCATCATGTTTTGCCGCGTGTTCACTTACATTGGAATTATTAGAATGTTTTAAATTTCACTGGGTTACCATTGTGGAGAAGCATTTGCTTAGGCTGTGGACTGGTACTTTACATTAAATTTCTGCTTTGCGCTGAAAGTTAACATTTAACATGCTAGTGTGTGCTCTATTGTTAGCTAATAGGCTGTTGACTACCTAGTACAGTCTAATGATTCAGTCACATAACACATATATGAAGTTGAATTGAATGAAATAACATATTTGATGGATGGATGAATGATTGATTTGGATGAATGAATCATGTCAGATAAACATCAAATTTTCATTTTTGGGTGAACTATCCCTTTAATTGGGTCACTTAAAATTACTTAATTTCATCACGTTAAAGTTACATGAACAAATTATATTTGTGTAATTAACTGATTTGTGTGGGACTGATGTACACTATTAAATCACATCAATTCAACACACTTTTTCCCCCCCAGCGTGTTTACATATACATATACTGTATATATATTTTTAGGGTCACGGTTTCGACACGGTTTGGTATGTGCTATGTTCAGGGAAAAAATGACTAGCAACAGCACAAATAAATACAGTAGAGCGAAGATACAAATAAAATAAACAGTGCTTTTCAGGTTTTTCAGTTATCTAACAGTAGTTTTCAGGTACAGAAATTGAATAAAGTAGCTAATCAAATGTAAAACAACATTGCATATAATCTTCACTGTATAAATTAAAAAAAGATTAATAATTATTAAGTTACAAAAGCTATTCAGTCAAGAGCAATGAGTGATTTCATTGTCTTTTGTTGTTTGATGAACATTAAAAACACATACAGACAGCAGGAATATTAGGCTGCTGTCACTTTAAGACATAATGCATGGATACAGTACACTGATACTGAACACATGCGTTCTTTCTCAAGCGTTTAAGTTCACTTAAGACATAACCTGCTATGTTTGCTAGGATGCTCGCCAAGATGGGCATGTTGACATAATTTTTGTGTGAATTTGAAAGAGAGCCCATTATTTTCACTCTGTGCACGCGCTTCGGATGAGTGCACAAGTCTCCTCACAGCGTGTGCGAGTTCTCTTTGCATCTTGTACTTGAATGTTTAAATTGGCAATGCTTAAATGAGTTTAGTTTAAACACAGATAGTAACGTGAGCTGTTCAGGTCTCACCTGGGTCACGCGCTATCAACACCCGGGTGATGGCGGCGTAATTGACTGGTCATATAGAGCATACCGCACTCGCATTGAACAAAGTTTAGGGGAAGCCAGAATGCGTATCCATTGACAAACATACATTAGCCTGACTCTGTCTGTTTTATTTATTTTCAGCAACCATATTATAGATGTGTATTCGTTGTCAGATATGAGATGACCTGGGGCAAGTGTGTGCCGATCCGTGTATATATGTGTATATATATATATATATTAGAGTCGCATCTTGTGACATCACATCCTGGTTTTGGTTTGTAACCCAGAGTTCGTTTGAAAATGGGCTGAGACTCACCTTTTCATGGTTCTCAGTCTGCTTGTTTGGTGCATACCAGGAGTCAGATGGCAGCGTTCACACTTATTCAAATGAAGTACATTAACAGAGCAATCACACCAGGGTTCGTTATAATCAAACCAAACCTTCCATGTGCGAACACACCATAAATTACATTTTAATACTAACATGATAAGAAATAACATGCCTGTCTATTTGTGCAGGTGTATGTACATGGTTAGCTTATTCTGTCATTTTATATGTGTGAATAAAGCTCTTCCATCAAAAGCTCAGAGGACAGCATGACATGGAAATGGCCTCTATTTCGATGTATTCCTGCAGCTGCAATCACGGTTTCTCAGATCATCAATAAATATTCAGTTTACACGTGTCATCAGAAAGAGCTTATGGGCGATCGCCTGCGGGCTGTAGCTTGTTTACTTCTCTTCATATAAAAGCCATCATCACTGTCTGCTGTATTTGTCAGATGATGGTCTGCTGCAGTGGATGAACAGCTTCCCTCCGGTCCAGAATGTTCCGCTATCACCGCAAGGAGATTATGTGTCCTGCATTGGATGCGTGGTGGCATCTATCCAGCGTGCAGCTGCGAGGCTATTGTTTAGAGGCCTCGAAGAAAAAAAACACACTGAAATGTAGTTGGTTTTTATAAGAAACATCAGAAGAAGAGGACAGGGAAAAGGAACATTCAAATTGGATGCAGAAAGCCTGGGGAATTTAATCTTTTTATGCCACGTTACGTTTTGCGTCCTACATTGAATAGACGTGTGTTATCCGTTTGTTTGTGCGCGGATTGGAACGGGGTTAATTCTATGTAGAGCAGCGTGTTGCTCGGGCGTCGGGTGCGGAAGGGACAGCAGATTTTAGGGCAGTAATAATGTAAGGCCACTGAGCGCTCACCCTCTGGTGGACTGCGCTTCAGTTTTAATCAGATGCCATCAAATAAACATCTCTTCATGGACCAAAACCTGCTTGGTTTACTTGGTTATTCTCATACTCCTGGATTAGACAATCTATGCAGGGAGTCTCAACCTTTTTTGATCCATGACCCAATTTTTAGGTTCCAAATTTTCTTGTGACCTCCTGACCCCAATATAGATTTATTTTATTTCATGTGAGTGAGTGAGCGTGTGAGTGAATGAGTGGGTGAGTGAGTGAATGAGTGAGTGAGTGACTGACTGATTGACTGAGTGAGTGAGCGAGCGAGTGGGTGAGCGTGTGAGTGGGTGAGCGTGTGAGTGGGCGAAGGAGTGGGTGAGCGTGTGAGTGGGCGAGCGTGTGAGTAAGTGGGTGAGCATGTGAAAAAGTGAATTAATGAGAGAGTGAGTGAGTGAGTAGGTGAGTGAGCGAGTGGGTGAGCGAATGAGTGAGTGTGTGAGTGAAAGAGTGAATTAATGAATGTGAGTGAGCGTGTGGGCGAGTGAGTGGGTGAGCGTGTGAGTAAGCGTGAGTGAGCGAGTGAGCGTGTGAGTGAGTGAGCGTGTGAGTGAATGAGTGAATTAATGAATGAACGAGTGAGTGAGTGAATGAGCGTGTGAGTGAATGAGTGAATTAATGAATGAACGAGCGAGTGTGTGAGTGAGCGTCTGAGTGAATGAGCGTGTGAGTGAATGAACGAGCGAATGAGTGTGAGTGAGCGTGTGAGTGAATGAGTGAATTAATGAATGAACGAGCGAGTGAGAGTGAGTGAGCGTGTGAGTGATTGAGTGAATTAACGAATGAATGAGCGAGTGAGTGAGTGAGCGAGTGAGAGTGAGTGAGTGTGTGAGTGAGTGAATGAGCGTGTGAGTGAATGAGTGAATTAATGAACGAACGAGCGAATGAGTGTGAGTGAGCGAGTGAATGTGAGTGAGCGTGTGAGTGAATGAGTGAATTAATGAATGAACGAGCGAATGAGTGTGAGCGAGTGAGTGAGTGTGAGTGAGCGAGCGTATGAGTGAATTAATGAATGAACGAGCGAGTGAGAGTGAGTGAGCGTGTGAGTGAGTGAATGAGCGTGTGAGTGAATGAGTGAATTAATGAATGAACGAGCGAGAGAGAGTGAGTGAGCGTGTGAGTGAGTGAATGAGCGTGTGCGTGAATGAGTGAATTAATGAATGAACGAGCGAGTGAGTATGAGTGAGCGTGTGAGTGAGTGAGCGTGTGAGTGAATGAACGAGCGAGTGAGCGTGTGAGTGAGTGAGTAAGCGTGTGAGTGAATGAACGAGCGAGTGAGCGTGTGAGTGAGTGAGTGAGCGTGTGAGTGAATGAGTGAATTAATGAATGAACGAGCGAGTGAGAGTGAGTGAGCGTGTGAGTGAGTGTGAGTGAATGACTGAATTAATGAATGAATGAGCGAGTGAGAGTGAGTGAGCGTGTGAGTGAATGAGTGAATTAATGAATGAACGAGCGAGTGAGAGTGAGTGAGCGTGTGAGTGAGTGAGCGTGTGAGTGAATGAGTGAATTAATGAATGAACGAGCGAGTGAGTGTGAGTGAGCGTGTGAGTGAAAGAGTGAATTAATGAATGAGTGTGAGTGAGTGACTACACAAATACAGCTATCTGGGACTAAAACTGAGTTCAACAGGGAACTTCAATCTGGCTGTGAAAGAGCTGAGAGCAAAAGCAATGAGAGTCTTCTACATGATTAAAAATACAATTCGACATGAAATTCCAATTTAAACCTGGCTGAAAATCCTAAAAGCAATAATTGAACCAATTGCTCTATATGGCATTGAGGTATAGAGACCCCTAAAAACCCAAGATTTTTCAAAATGGGAAAAAGAAGAAATTGAAACTCTGCATACTCAAATTTGTAAAAGCATCTTAAAAGTAAACAGAGCGACACCAAACAACTCATGCAGAGCCGAATTAGGACAATACCCTTTATTGATAATCATCCAAAAAAGAGCTTTGAAATTCTACCAGCACCTTAAATACAGTGATCCGAGCTCATACCAGGCAGAAGCTCTACAGTGTCAGAAGCAGAACCTGATCAGGAGTGCCCTATCACAGCTGGTGATGAATCTACAGCCAAACCTACACAGCACAATCCGGCCCAACCAAATTGTTCAATTACAAAACCAAAATTACATCAACTATTGGAAAGATGCCACTAAATTACAAAAGAAGATGGAACTCTATTTACAATCAAAAAGAAACCACAAACCAGCAGAATATCTGAGCTGTGTTTAAAGAACATAAAGTTAGAAAGACTCTAACCAGATACAGGCTGAGTGATCATAGCCCAGCTGTAGAGAGAGGATGGCACAGACAGAGATGGCAGCCGTGAGAGCAGAGACAGAGGAAAACTTCCTGCTGCACTTTGATCACTATATCAACATTCGATCAAACTATCACTAAATTCCAACTATTAGAACCAAATTTTATGGTATTATCAAATACAGAAAAAATAAACCATATTCTGGGAGAAAACTCCAACTTGATTGCAACAGCAGCAAAATACGTAACAGCTTGCCACAATCTAAGAGAGTGAGCAGCCAGTGGACAAAACTAGAGTCAGAAGTATTCTTAATGTCTAAATGTATGTACAGTTGTTGTTGTTATTGTTGTTTTTTTTTACATTGTCTTAATTTTTAAATTTTTTTTGGTTGTTGTTGTTTCTTGTATATAAAAAATATGTATGTTTATGCATTATATAATCATTATTTGTAAATTGCTTATGTAATGGCCACTGCTTTGGCAATACTGTGAAAGTCATGCCAATAAAGCGAATTTGAATTTGAAAAAATTTGAGTGAGCGAGTGAGTGCGATTGTGGGTGACCATGTAGGTGAGCGTGTGAGTGAAAGAGTGAATTAATGAGTGAGCGAGTGAGTTTGAGTGAGTGAGTGAGAGTGAGTGAATGAGTGAATTAATGAATGAACGAGCGAGTGAGAGTGAGTGAGCGTGTGAGAGTGAGCGAGTGAGTGAATGAGCGGATTAATGAATGAACGAGCGAGTGAGAGTGAGTGAGCGTGTGAGTGAATGAGCGAATTAATGAATGAACGAGCGAGTGAGAGTGAGTGAGCGTGTGAGTGAATGAGTGAATTAATGAATGAACGAGCGAGTGAGAGTGAGCGTGTGAGTGAATGAGTGAATTAATGAATGAACGAGTGAGTGAGAGTTAGTGAGCGTGTGAGTGAATGAGTGAATTAATGAATGAACGAGCGAGTGAGAGTGAGCGTGTGAGAGTGAGCGAGTGAGTGAATGAGCGAATTAATGAATGAACGAGCGAGTGAGAGTGAGTGAGCGTGTGAGTGAATGAGTGAATTAATGAATGAACGAGCGAGTGAAAGTGAGTGAGAGAGTGAGTGAATGAGTGAATTAATGAATGAACGAGCAAGTGAGAGTGAGTGAGCGTGTGAGTGAATGAGTGAATTAATGAATGAACGAGCGAGTGAGAGTGAGTGAGAGAGTGAGTGAATGAGTGAATTAATGAATGAACGAGTGAGTGAGTGAGCGTGTGAGTGAATGAGTGAATTAATGAATGAACGAGCGAGTGAAAGCGTTGCATATATTGTATTCACATACACATCAGTACTAGTTTTTGTTTACTCATTTGTGTTTGTGTGTGTTTAGCCTTGCTACAGTATCTACAGACTGCTCATAAATAGAAGAGCTACACATAGAATATATAGTGATAAATAAAGAAGACAAGGTCAAAATAAATATCCACAGTCACATATAAGATGCTATTTACTTTGAACGTTTTGCATGACAGTTGCGTTTTGATGATAAGTGCGTGGACAGGATAGTAGATCTCCACTGAAGAAAAGAAAACACTGCTCACCTTGTGACCGGCTATATATTGTAAAAAGCCAACTGTTCATATCCGGTGTCAGCTGTCCATTATTCAAAAGGCAAACATGGCTTCAAATGCATGTTTGTTGTTAGTATCTCACCCTTGTCTGCATAATCAGAGGCCGAAGGTCATTCGAGATCATCTTTGTGTAGGATGCCCTTGAGGATTGGTCCTGATGTTTACACCAGCAAGGTGAATCAGGGCAGGCCTGAAGCATAAAAAAAAAAAAAAAAGACCTTGTCTGCTGTTGTCTGAAATAATTTAGGCTTTTTAATTTAACTATAAATCTAACATTCAAGTTTGCAGGGATTTTAAAAGGCCCCATAATTCACATCTAAAAGCTGAGCAGGCGAATATTACCTCCAAAGCGCCGTGCGCGGTAATAACAAGGGTAATTTGCGGCAATGTTGTGCTGTAAACTGTTTACCGAGGCTGCAAGCAACGACTGGCATTATGTTGACATCCACGAGGCAGTAAACAATTTAAAAACAGTTAAGGTTAACATAGAGAAAAGATGACAGGACACGAGCAACAGTTCGCTGGAGTTTTTATGGAACCTGACCAGCGTTCTCAGAATCCCAATCAATACAAGCACTTCCCATTCCGAAAGACCTTGACAAAGGAGATTTTAGGCGCTCTTGAGTCTCTACGGTTTATGGCCTTTGCTTAACCTGCATTTTCATTGTCCCACTTTCTTCCTTTGAAAATAGTTTCATTCATCTGAAAATTGGACAAAAACTGTACAATCACATAAACAGACAAAACAGTGCATCCTTGACATGACAGATAATTTGAATTCTTTACTTGATTTGCAGCCTAATTCCTGTACTTCCAAAGAAAGACAGATGGGAATATGTGGACAAACGGGAACTGCCTTTGAAGTGAGTTTTAGCTGACACGGTATGCTGGATCTATACTCATCCCACGTGTCCGAGAGGCACCTCTTCCCCTCTTGCCACCAACTGTCTCATTAGGGACTGCAGAACCTTCGGAGGAAAAACCGTTGACTGCGCACAACAGCTTGACAAATTCCTTCCACTTTTTTTTCTCCAGCAAAGGTTGATGCTTCCATAGTCTTCCTCACTGCAAGTTTGTTCTGAAACTAGCACTGAAACGTACCATCTGTTCATCATAGCGTGACACTCTGACAACCTCTCGCCCATCACTCAAAATAACCTGCCATGCTTGAAGATTCGGAACAGTGTTTTGTTACCTTTACCGGTTTGAAGTTGACTGTTATGGAAATGCGAGCATCTGTGTTTGAGAACACAGCTATCATTTCCTTTGATTCGATAAACTCCCACGGTTTGCATTTACATGAGCGATTGCTTGACTTCTTGTTGCCTTCTACTTCACATATTGGCACATTTGCATACAATTGTTATTTTTGCATGGTACACTGGTCTTGCCTTATCTTTGAGTTCCCTTGTGGAGACATTGTTTAAATCCAAAGGATTCGTAAGACCCATTCTTAAAGGATTAGTTCACCCAAAAATGACAATTCTGTCATCATTTACTCACCCTCATTTTGTTCTTTTCTTTCTTCTGTGAAGAAATTTGCTGGAAGACTTTGCTGGTACCTCATTTCAATGCATTTGCAATGGGGACTAGAGCTTTCAAACTTCAAAAAGGATGCAAAAGCACTTTAAAAGTGTTCTAAAACGACTCATGAACTGTAATCCAAGCCTTCTATACATCATAGTATAGTTTTACGTGACTTACCAGCTCACTATTTCAGATTTTAACAATAAAGTTTTAATTTGAACCTTTTTTTTTTTTTTTTTT
>RJVU01031169.1:674576-697071 GCA_003731715.1 Anabarilius grahami
AAAAGAAAGTGAATAAATGGCTGAATTTGAGTCTTACAGGTAATACAGTATTTATATCCAGGTATATTGATACAACTGAACCCTTGTTTCTTGTGATGTTTCTGCTGATGTGAGATGGTGCAATAGTCTTTTGAGTGATTTTTCTTAATAGTTAATTGACTTTTTTTTTTTTTAAATAAGAGTTACGTCACTAAACAGGTGACACCGGAATACTTGAGTGACTTGATTACAACCATTTCTCGGTCGACTTTGAATATGTTTGCTGTTGTGAGGCTAGAATGAGGGGGAAAATGCCTTGAAAATTAAGTTCTACCTCCAAGGTACTATGTGTAGTTATTATACATGTTTTATACATACCATTTAACTCACGCTTTAAGTACAATAAATAGAAAATTAATAAAGTAAAGCAAGTCAATATTACCTGTATTCCATCCATTACATGTACTTAAATAGACAGCAAGGTTATTCAGTTTAATTCACAAGGCTGTATTCATTAAACTAATGCTTGCTGCTATTTCCCCAGAGATGGCCAATCTCTGTTTAAAGTATGTTTGTGTTTTCTCATCATAAAATGTTTTGTTTGTGTTGAATATAAATGCAAATTAATCATATCTCTACAGGTCATGTTTATGTTATTGTGCAAAATTAGTTTTGATGTAATTGAGCTCATATTTGCATTTCAAAAGAGCTATATGGTGTAGTGAATATTTCTGAGAGCTATTAATAAAAACAAAGATGCTCTTCAGATGCTTGTTACGACCCTTGTTTTTTTTTTTTAGCTCTCTACGCAAAAGCAATCAAAACTCGGATTGAAGTCTAGAGGCAAGACCTCGGTATGGAAATGTACATTATCCTTGAATTATTGTAATTATTTACAAAGGACACCATACTGAATATGCTTTTGGAGCCAGTTACATAGTAAGTAGTTGTGAGGATAGAAGCCAGAATACACTCACAAAAAATAGCCTCTCCATCTTTTGACTTCATATTTTTGGAGTTTAAATTGACAGGTGTTGAATGCGCATTCAGAAGTCTAGCCTTCTAGCTTTAGTGAAACAGGCATGTAGCCTGTTGGGATGAATATGAAAAGATGAATGCTCAGAGACGTCTGCCTTTGTGTAGTATTTCTGTACTCTCAGGACGTACTATAAAGTCCCCTCTCATCTCTTCTCCATGGTAACTGCTGTTTTCACTTTGTGATTTATGCACCAATGTATGCACCAAACCCACCAAAGGGGTCAGAATAACTACATATCACCATGAGGCTGTTGATTAAATGGCCAGTTGCTCTCTACACTTCCAGCCCGCTAATGTATCATTCTCAACAAAATATCCTCCACATCCTTGCCCACAATTAAATGCCATTATATAGATAATTCCGTGCAGCTGTGCTATTTTCATACCGCTTTTACAGATCAATCAGTGTGCCTTAGGGACTAAATGACGCTTCCATCATTTTTCCAGGCACGGCTTTGGAATCTGACTGCATGTACGGTATATTTATGTGTTTTTACCTTGTGAGAGATGGATTTGAAGTGTAGGAGTTATGCTGTTATGGTGGCCTTGTGTTAATGGTTTGTATCATTTACCATCTGGAACTCCAGACCAACTGTCAGTTTTTAATGAGTTTGACAAGCTCTCGGCTGGTTTTTAAAATTCAAAGCTCATATGAGTCTACCGCAAAGTTTAGCCCATTGTGTGAATGTTGTGTAGTTTGACAAACAGAGATGTTGAAATCGAGAGTGATTAGTTTGTGTTTGAAAAGCAATGGAGAGTGGCAGATAGGAGCTTGGCGTCATTTCGTAGAGAGGTTGTTTGTCTTTATTCGAAGGTTGTATTACAATTATCAAGGCTTGTACTAAATGATTAGCACTTCTCTGAGGCAAATTCTTGATTACCCTCCCAATTCATTGAAGAATGACTAAACACTTGTAATTGGTTGATGCAATTATTAAAACCACTCAGATGTTAACATTTATGACTTGATGGTACTTGGCACTGTGGCTTGCTGAATGTCTGTTGTTGGTGATTGGTTCATATAGTTGAACAAATAAAGGTTAAATGAATAGTTTATACTTTATGTCCCAAAATGTTATTTATTTTTGTAATATGATCATTTTAAAAACTGAAATATTTTTTCCATACCTGCAGTGTCCGTCCGTCCATCACTATTCCTGTAGGCAATTCTCCACTGTCTTGTGACACTTGACATTTGAAAAGTAAACATTATTCGTAAGACCTCCTGTTACATACTAACTGGAATTCTACTTCTTTTTCTATGTTTAAATGTGTAGGCCTAGGTTTTGGCTCCAATTTGGGGTCAGGAAGTCAACCCTGTGACCTGCTAAACCTTTGAGCAGAGTTTGTATCCATTTCTAGGAGCTGGAGGAAGAACTGTTCCTCAAATTGTTCCACATCTCTTCCCATCTCAGTAGCCAGACTCATTACTGGGCACATTTCAACCCCAGACACCATCTACCCCCCAACCTCCAAGCCAAGTGACTCCTGTTTCCATCATAATTACTTACTCTGTTTCACCTTGAGTTCACAGCGTGTGCACCACACTTTTTTTTCAGTCTTTATTTATCCCCTGGTCATTCTTATTCCAGACCCCTAATTGGCTGCAGTGGCGGTCCTGTCTGTCACCTCTGTGTCTCACCCCTGCTGTCACTCCGACCTTTGGTGAGAATAAACTCCTTAAAATCATAATATGCATTTTCTATCTTGGCTTTAAAGGAAAACGCAGCTTGACTTCACTTTTAGTGCAGGGGTTAAGTATGCCTCCTCAGACTAGTAGTTTCCTAATTATTCATGTGGAGCTATAGTGAGTAAGCGCAGGAAACAAGGTGGAATATGTCCTTGGTCTCAGGTAGAAATAGGCCTGTCTTTTAAGCTATGATCATGTTCCTCTTATACTTGTGAAATGGTCCATATTTGGTGGACACCATAATAAATTGTATTATTTTTTTACTATTTTGGGGTGAGTGGGGGGCAATATGAATCAATGTTTATGAACAGAACAGTCTAAAAAAGATGGCCATTTAACTTGTATTGTACATCTCTCTCAGTCAATTAAAATATGTAGTTGTATTTAGTTTTTTTTTAAGTAAAGAAAATATATAATTTAATCTTGGCAATTTTTGTGGATGACACTTACAGCATAACATTTATTCAAGAGTTATTTTTTGTTTGTTTGTTTGTTTACTTCTCAGAATGCATCAAATATACAGGAAATGCACATGTCCGCACTTTATGGACTTAATATTAGATGTGTAAAGATACTGTCCTTACATTTCTATGTTGTACTAATGGGTGATATTTATCTGGTTGGAATTTTAATAGCTGAATCTCACTGTAAAAAAATGAGTGCAGGTTTGACTGTACTTACACTGTTAGGGCCAAAGTCTATCCTTTAAATCTAATAATGTCAGGAGGTTTGTGGGTTAGGTTAGCTCTGAATGTTCCATGAGTTTTTAGAAACTACATAGAACAGAATAAAATATTTTAACATTAAACATATTTAATTAATCGTACACTTAGTAACTTTGGCAGACATAATTTGCTGAATTCCTTTGAGAAAACACTATTCTGTATAAAGCTCAATTATCGTTGTGATTTCTTGGGCAGCAATAATGTGCTTTACATCTTAAAAAAAAAATCAAATTATTTGGAACAATGTCTAAACAACATTATTTTTCTTGGTCAAGTATCATTATTCTCATGAAAATCAATGTTTCTAATTCTACAAACTGATGTACATGATAAACGCACTTACTACTGTTTTTTTTTCTCTTAGACGTTGATGCTCTTTTCACATCTTGCTCATTTACATCAGCATCCTGAAAGAATAAGCTTTTCTCTTATGTGTTTTAATAACTGGTCTAATGTGTGAATAGTCACAATTTATCCTCCCCCTGTTGTGCTCTGGGTAAAACTGTTTGATTCAAGCTTATTATCTGGTATTTTAAGACATTGAATAAGTTTGTTTTTCCCCCACTCCACCCACAAGGTTCTTGTTGAGGCACAATGTTGTCATTTGGCTTAAAGGATGCTCCAGACTGACAGTTTGGACAGATAGCTTCTACATGTACCTCTCAAAGAGCTCATGGCTTGAATTATTTGGCCCACTGCTCCGTAGACGGGCAGCACTGGATGCTTACGAACTGACAGACCGGTCTATCCAGTGCCCCCGTGGACTAGTTTAGTCTACTGCTGTAAAACCAACTCTAGGATAAACAGCTCCATTTACAAAGATTCATTTTGACAGCATAGCAGATCTGTTTGGTTAAAATGACCTGGCAACAAACGTTTTGTAAATGTTTTTCTTCAGCTATCCTTTAAAAAGAAATAAATTCCCTTAAAACACAGTTTCCACACATCGAGTAGTTTGTCTAAATGTGGATACGTTTTTTAAACCCATTGATTTTTAACCAAACCCGTGTCATTTACATTATGTAAAAATTATGTATTTTTTCACTTTATATTTCAAGCATACTCTTCACTGACATATTTGTCTCCTTGAGTACAAAGTACTCTAACGCAGTGTTTCCCAACCACATTCCTGGAGGCACACCAACATTGCACATTTTGCATGTCTCCTTTGTCTGACACACCCATTTTAGATCTTTGAGTCACTACTAATGAGCTGATAACCCTAATCAGGTGTGTTTAATTGAGGAGACATGCAAAATGTGCAGTTTTGGTGTGACTCCAGGTACGTGGTTTGGAAACACTGCTCTAACGTTTAAAAAAAAAAAAGAGGCCAAATTATTTGTCATGGTGAAAATGTTGCCACAACTGATGAATCATTCATTATTTATGGGGAAAATGTGTGAAAATAGGATAGGATAAAATAGGAAAATAGTTTTTATTTTTATTTATTTTTTTTATAGATGATTGTAGTTTAATAATTTTATGATCTGTAGAGAGCTGCAGGGATGACACATTTTTGTAGGCCAAAACGTCTTGTTCTGTTGTCCCGAATTCAATGTGTGTTTGTGTAGGGGTGGGTGTGTGTGTGTGTGTTTTAATGGAATTTTGGTTAAAAGCCTGAAATAAGGTCTGTGGTAATTGAAAAAGGCGGTTGTTAACAATTAGCTAAAAGAGACTACAGAGGCTGTCGGGGCCATTAAATGCCGTCACTGCGAACATTTAAACTCATCTACTCACTAGTCCGCTTTCACAGCTTATTTGTTATAGTCACGCTCTTGCAAACTATTCTAACTCACACTTTCAGGGGAATGTTTTTTAATAAAAACTGAAAGAGTTGTCGGAAGCTTGGTGGTGGTGCAGTTTGTTTATATCCTAAGGTTAGCTTTTATTTCTGACAATTGTGTTTAGGCTTCAAATTCATAAAAGTTGTATTCATTTGAGAAAATTATCTTGGACAAAACGTGTAAGTATCATAAACTTACGTTGATCACAGACTTTATTTTTAGAGATAATTGAAAAGCATATGGAAAAATCCTATTGGGTTTTTGTCAAGGCAACCAGTGTGATGCTCTGGCTTAGCCTACAATAAATACATAATTTCTGCACCACTCTATTTTCAAAATTCAGAGTGTATAGCAATTCAATAAATAGATAACAAATTGTGAATACAAGACCTTCATATAACAAAGAGAATATAGGCCTAGTTGAAATCTGTTTAATAAAAATCAACCACATGCTAAAGAAGCACCAAAACAGCCTTCGTGTGCTGTATTAGATATTCGTAGAATTTATTGAACCTGGCAGAGTGTTAAGATACATTGGTGCTAATGGTCCATAGATAGGTTGACAGATGTACTTTATTGGTCCCCAAGGGTAAATTCAGACCAAAAGTTTCAAAGCAACAGACCACATTATTCACAAGACCAAGAATCTTAAGAATAAAGATAATGCATCAAAATATCTGTCCATGTTCTGTCAGAAAAAAGAAGATTATCTTTAATAACCCTCATTATCATTTTAATCTTATTGCACATGGCAGTTTCCACAGTTATAGCTTTTTCCTAAGCTCTTTTTTGTACTTATTTTCTGGCCAGACAATTCAAAGCTTTGATGTAGATACTGTGGAACACTTTTCATTAACTGACACTACGTCTCTCAATAGTAAAAAAAACAACAAAAAAAAACACACTTGTCAGAAGTGCTATTCAGTTATATTCTTCACATTTGCATGGATATGGTGGATTAGCCAAATGGCTTTTGTTGACTAATGGAAAGCACACATTTCACACGTTACTTGTGAATCTTAACATTTACACTTACTTAAGTTGTCGGTGTAGGTCACTCTCGTCAGCTGGATCTCATTTCACAGGCGTTCTTGTGCATATGAAAGGTTAGCTCAAATGAATCAGATGATGTTATATTTTGAAATGAGATCAAGACTATTTCATGAATGTATGTAATATGATGTCATTTTGTATGTGTATATATACACGTACACTACCAGTACAATTTTTGAATAATTAAGGTTGTTGTTGCTTAATATTTATTTGTGTAAAAATATATAATAATAATATAATATTGTAGTTTTTTAGTTTGTAGTTTGTAAAATTACTATTATTATTAAATAAACAGGCAGATAGATAGATAGATAGATGGATAGATGGATAGATGGATGTATGTTAGTTAGTTAGTTAGTTAGTTAGTTACCTACCTACCTATTTTACCTGAATGGAATATGAGTCGTGTGACACAAATGTTTAAATTTGACAATTAGCCAATCATACACATTTGATATATTTGCTTCCGTCAAATGGGTGGTAAAATTTTCTTTTTTTATTTCCAATAAATCTTGAGGCAAGGTATATTTAAATAATACCTTTTTTTTTTTTTTTTGCTTGAACAGGACACAATGTCTTCTCACTGTGTGACTTGTTGGATACTTTCAATATAGCAGTTATTCTACACCTCACAAACCTTTATGTTCAGTTCAATGTAACCTCACATCGTGCCATTAGTTTGTATCATTTAAGGTCTTAAGAATGGCTGTTGGCCTTGTAGGCTTTGCTTTATAAATGCAAGGCAGTCATGCAATTCAAATCTGTAGACGCTGGGAAAACCCACAGTGAGAAACGATTAATTTCTCCTGTACACATTTCTCAGAGGACGGTAATATATAATGGTCCACCTTTTAATGTGTTTGTGGATTTATGATCGGAGGCGTAAGCTCTATACACATATCTTTCCAGTGTGAATATATACTCATTAATTTTTATAATTCATGTATATTGGAATGATAATATTTACTTAAAAGTGCACAGTGTGTCCGTCTCTGTGTTTGTTTGAGGAAGGACAGGCACAGAGACAGGCCACAGGTTCATAAAACATGTTTGTTTTAAATGATTTTTTTGGCCTCAGCCTCATTTATCAATTTGGTTTTTCGAAACTAGAGCAAAAACTAGGATGGAAGGAGGCAGCGTTGCATGGTACAGGTGTTTTGCGCTAGTTTTTACAGGGTGGCTTCTTCAGGGCACTTTTTGTCTTTTCTTTAATATGCTGGCTCTGTGGAAATTTCATACATACAATATTTTGCTGACAGCTAAACCAGTTTTAGGTATTTTGCATCTATGAGAAGGATGGGCTGGTGTGGTTTTGGGTAGAGGATGATGAATTTGTCTTTGTGTGCTCTCTGACATTAAGTGAATGCAGACATGGTCAGGCAAATACAGTAGGTATGATGTTTTTTTTTTTTTAAAAGTGTTTGAATCAGCTGCAAAAACTATGTTAAGAGTTGGTAAGTTTGACTTTGTTTGCGTAAATCTGCCCTTTTCAGTTAATTTGATTCAAAATCAGGCCAGTGTGGCGGGAGGAGCAAACGACAGACACAGTGGGTGTGGCGTCAGGCCTCGGAGAGGCTTTTATTTAAAACAAATAAACAGAAAACCCCAAAAACAGAAAATAAAGTGTCCAAATAAACAGGGACCTGGTGTCCTCGTTGTGCCAGGGAAACGTGAAGGAAGGGCAGTGGGCGGATAGGAGGGGTCCAGGTAAGGGGCGGGGTCCGGCGGCCGCACGCGCTTATTTCTCTTCGGTCCAAGGCGCGAGGGGCGGCAGCTTCGGCACAGCGGCTCGTCCTCTTTAAGCCATGACAACTGAGGGGAATAGCGGCCCGGTATCCTAACCTGTCAGCGGCTTTTACGCATGCTTCTCCATTCCGAACCGCGGATCCGGCGACTCACATCTGTGGCGGTGCGGGAGTCCCTCCGCCTCCCTTCCTGGACCCCAGAGGACACCAGCGTGCATGCACGGGAAAGAGACCGGTCTCCCGAGGAGGTCTCCTCTCTCTCACACCCACTCCAGTCGGGAACCTGGTGAAGGGCGGCGATTTAAAAGACGGGGTGGCGCTGACAATTAGGGAGAGGCAGCCGTTCCGTCACACCAGTGACATGCATAACGTGATCATATATGCCAGTGATTAGGCATAACATTATGACCACCTTCCTAATATTGTGTTGCTGCCAAAACAGCCCTGACCTGTCGAGGCATGGACTCCACTAGACCCCTGAAGGTGTGCTGTGGTATCTGGCACCAAGATGTTAGCAGCAGATCCTTGAAGTCTTGTAAGTTGCGAGGTGGAGCCTCCATGGATCGGACTTGTTTGTTCAGCACATCCCACAGATGATCAATTGGATTGAGATATGGGGAATTTAGAGGCCAAGTCAACACCTCAAACTTGTTGTTGTGCTCCTCAAACCATTCCTGAACCATTTTTGCTTTGTGGCAGGGCGCATTATCCTGCTGAAAGAGGCCACAGCCACCAGGGAATACCGTTTCCATGAAAGGGTGTACATGGTCTGCAACAATGCTTAGGTATAGGTGGTACATGTCAAAGTAACATCCACATGGATGGCAGGACCCAAGGTTTCTCAGCAGAACATCGCCCAAAGCATTACACTGCCTCCACCGGCTTGCCTTCTTCCCATAGTGTATTGGTGGTGGACAGGGGTCAGCATGGGCACTCTGACTGGTCTGCAGCTATGCAGCCCCATACGCAACAAACTGCGATGCACTGTGTATTCTGACACCTTTCTATCAGAACCAGCATTAACTTCTTGAGCAATGTGAGCTACAGTAGCTCGTCTGTTGGATCGGACCACACGGACCAGCCTTTGCTCCCCACGTGCATCAATGAGCCTTGGTCGCCCATGACCCTGTCGCCGGATCACCACTGTTCCTTCCTTGGACCACTTTTGATAGAGACCACTGCAGACCAGGAACACCCCACAAGAGCTGCAGTTTTGGAGATGTTCTGACCCAGTTGTGTAGCCATCACAATTTGGCCCTTGTCAAACCCGCTCAAATCCTTACTCTTGCCCATNTATATATATATATATATATATATAAACAACAACTGTTATACAACAGTTCTTTATGGTTCTCGAATCGGATTGGCTGATAGCCATGCGATATTCTAGTGATAACAGCACTCCTACCTTATCACTGTTTGGCAAGAATGTAGTTGTTTAGAACTGAATTATGTCACTTATATTTAATCATAGCGCCTATTTTACAATTGGTTTAGAAGTTTTCAGAGATGTGAGCTCCAGGCCGTCAACAGCCGTTCAGGGGTCGTGTACGCGCCGAGAACAGCTTAATCTTGGTCAGTGCTTTGGGGATTTGCAGCTGGCTCTTATAGTGGTTAAACACGAGACATAATTAATTTTGGGTACATAAAACGGGCAATCTTTGGTCCTATTAATCTATTAAATCTGTTAAATTTGATAATTTAATATTAAGGCAGTATTTTATGGAGGACCACAAGTGTCACGGAAATAGTAATAAAGCATATCATTATTTAATAACTAATTGTACAATAAAAATTTGCATTAAATTAATCTAAAAATAAATCGATTAAATTGCAAAGTAATTTATTATTTTATTTTTTAATGGGCAATAAAAGCAGTAATTAATAAAATAATTTATAAATGAAATAATCCATCAATAAATGGTTCAAATTAAAAAGGGATTGAATTCATAAATAAATAGTGGAATTACAAATTGTATTTGAAAACGAATTTAAAAAGGGAAATAATTAATTGGATTCAGAAATCATCCTTAATCATCCATTAAAAGGGCAATTCAGTTAACCATTTGCATTTGCCCACTCTTTTTCCTTTTTCTATTAGCTATTCGATTTGCATAACCATTTATCTTTTCTTTTTAGCCTCTCTGTTTAGCATTTCACTGACACTTTGTGGCCTTGCACGCTGGGGAAACGATGTAAACGTGGGATGGGTGTAACAAGCTCTCTGATTGGCTATTACCTGGCAAGTCATGTGCAGACATATATCATTGATGTGGAAAGGAGAAGGTGATTGATGGAGAACCTAAAATGGAAGAAACAATTTCCCAAACACGGAATAACACAATAAATGCCATTATTTCTTTGAAAAAGAGACGAGGTACAGCAGCAAATCTCCCTTGGAATCTGGCGCAGGAGATAGCAAAACGATTTGGTGTGTCTTATCTTGTCTATTGTTTTAGCTATGGCTAACGACATGTAGCGTTGTCATTCAATGCAGGCTGTCCTTAAAGTCCCCGACTCCCAGTGAGCCGGAAGTTGCAAATAACTTTTCTCCAGTGTTGTGAACGCTACATGTCGTTATCCATAGCTAAAGCAATACAGCAATGTTTCTTACCTTATTCCCCAACGTGCAATCCTGCAATGGAGAGTTTTCAAAGACACACCAAATCATTTTGCTATCTCCCTGCGCCAGATTCCCAGAGATTTGCTGCTGTACCTTGTCTCTTTGTATGTCAAGACAGGCCCGAAACTCTCAGGCACGGCTACGAGTATATATATTTGGGGTGTAATGGTACATGTATTCGTCCCGAAGCGTCACAGTTCAGTTCATGCAGTTACACAACGAATACAGTCAGTCACAGGCAATCCCCAGTCCAATTCAGAAGGGGGCGCGTGCGGTAATTCAACGCTATTTAGTATCCACCACAACAGGAAAATTAGCAGAAGTAGAACAGCGCATATGCAAATTACTTGAGCGCTTGCATCGAATGCATGTTTCTGCCAGTGGTGTAATGCAACGAAGTAATAATACTTCGTTACAGTACTTAAGTGTTTTTTCGGAGAATCTGTACTTTACTTGAGTTTTTATATTTCTGTCAACTTTTACTTTTACTCCACTACATTTCCTAAATAAAATGTATTCTGCAAGGCAAGCAAGCATGTGCAAACCTTACAGTCCATGGTGCAAACAAGTGCTCGCGCAACCGCGTTTGATTTCCTTTTTTCGGGTTGCGTCCGTTGCTGGAGCGGCTGAGAATATGCGCTGTCATTATACATTGCGAGAGCGGCTTCTTGAGGCGAAATAAAAAGTATCACTGATGCCTCGTAGAGTTTGTTTTGACACGTGACGTGAGGCTGCGCTGCACAGAGCGGGACACTTCAAAAACGGATTTAAAATGAACAACAAAACGGTATGTTATACAGTGTACACTACAGTACACGTTTTCATCATTATTAAGTAATTAATTTGTTGACTAGAGGCTGCATTAGTGGAGAACAGTAGTATGTTTGCCGTTGAGGCTGAGAGGATGCTAACATTAGCAGTACCTCAAGCGGTTAAAACAATGTGAAAAAAAAAAAAACACCAACTGTTTAATGTCACGATTGTTACCATTTTTTTGCATTAGTTTATATCCATTTGTTCGCTGTTATGCATTCGTTATCCAGCGAAGTTGCATATTTAAACTGTATTCTCATCATGCAGCGACAGAAATAAATCAGAAATGTATTCGATTTCAGTTCTTCTGTTTTTTATCGGCAACACATATTTTGATTAGATAATCAAGTTTTCTAAAATAGAGGCAAATAATGTGTGAAAGTATGGTAATTAAAGATGGTAATTTTTAAACATGACTGTTTGGATTTATATGAAATGGTAACACTACAATAAGAGTCCATTTGTAACATTAAATATAAAAGTATTGTTCATTTTTAATTTTAACATTTACATTTTAACATTTTAAAGTTGTCTCTTATATAGTTATAATGCACTATGAATTAACATGAACGATCAGTGTATAATTAATATATTAGTTTTTTTTATATTTAAAAATTACAATGAACATTTAGCTATTTTTTTAATTCAAAGAAACAAAATGTAAGAAAGAGTTGAACACAATCTTGCTGCTTAAACTGTATAGAACAATTTTTAATAATATTTTTTTGCTCTTTTTGTATTTTACATTTACTTGTACTTTTACTTTCAATACTTAAGTACGTTTAATATATAAAAAAATACTTTTCGTACTTAAGTACAAAAAATAACACGTACTTTAAAACTTTTACTCAAGTAACATTCTAAACAGTGACTTTAACTTCTACCAAAGTCATTTTCTGGTAAGATATCTATACTTTTACTCAAGTATGGTTTTCGAGTACTTTATTCACCACTGGTTTCTGCTCTCATGGACAAAGGAGAATACTTTGAAAGGCTAGTAGTGGAACAAGTTTGTTAATTATTACAAGTTTGTAACAAGTTTTATTTTTCATGATTGTTAATTTTGTTCCTTTAAACACAAGATGCTTTTCAGTTTGTAGTTGATTGTGACCAAATACCTTTTGTTTATCAGCCCTGCAAAAAAATATGTAAAAATAATACATAAAATTACCTATGTAAGAATGCATTCTGTTTACTGCTTAGTTCTTAATACAATAAAAGAGGCTGTACTGTACCAACTAGGGGACTACATGCAGCTAGGTGGAACAAACTGTGATTTGCACTGTTCAAAATAAATGAAAAGAAACAAAATTGTTGCAAGAGTTATGTAAAAAATTTGCAAATGTAAAGTATCTTGGGGAACGCAAACTTATTGTGAGAGAACCAAATATAATTTTGAAATATACTGTATAGTTTTTCTTCCCATCTTGTATTTTTTTCATCACCATGTCCCCTTATGGATGTACACAACATGGAAAATTGATAATGTTTTAATGCTCAGCTCTTCCATATATCCTCTGCTTGATATTGCTCTTTGTGAGTGTAATGTTCTTACTGAGTGTCTCTCTATCTTTAAGTCTTCGTCCATAAATCATAAAGCAAAAAAGACATAAAAATGTCATTAAAAGTCATGGGAATTCATTGGTCATAGGTTGTTGGAGGGCAGACTTATACAGCCGCAATCAATTACCAAATGAGGTTACAGTACAGAAGCGTCTTGAATCTTAGAGTCTGCAGAATTTGATTTGGTTTATTGCGGTGAACTGGAAACCGAGGCCATTCAGCTATGAATCAGATCCTCATTCAATATTTTTAGAAGTTCAATGATTATGACCTATGAGATTGCAGCGCACTGGTGGGGAAATCATAATCAATTCCCACGTCCCTGATGAAGAATCGCATTCCCCTTAAATCAATTATCCCATGTGTCTGGGACATATGCTACATCTCAAGTGTCGCCATCCAAACACACACACAGGAGTCTGAAGTCTGCCGTTAATTCATTTGTTTGATGAAGGACTCTGTGTATTCCTGTTGTCATGGATCTGTTGGCTTTGAATTATGGTCCTCGGCTCACATGTAAGCACTGGATTTTTCACAGGATATGAGTCTTCTTGCTGGGCATTAGTGCTGCCATTGAAATGTGTGTAATATCCTACAAACCCTCCATCACGTGAAAGGTCAAAGTGACAAAGTCATCAACAGGCCGTTGGAGGCTCCTCTGGGAGCCCTGTAGGCTTGAAAACAGCCGCCCTGCCGTTGGTTTAATCCTTTCTGTGCTCCTTTAGATGGCCTTTATCCATCTCTGCTTGTTCACCTAATCTCATTTTGGCAACTAATGCCCTGCCCCTGAAAAGTTTGCTGACAGATCACTTGGAGATAATGACTTACATACACCAACAAATTGGATCTCTTGAGTTCTTTAACCTCGAGGGAAAGGCTCATACTGTTATTTATTTGTCTGCACTTAGAATAAAGTAACAATTATATTTTGAATCTGAGTAAGATGTATTAGGGCTGGCGTTTGGGATTCATGAACTGGCCGGCCTTTTGTTACAGGCGCATCTGAGTACTTCCACGTTTTAGTCTTATGAAATGGCATTTGTAACTCGTTTTATGTTTCAATACACTCTAAAAAGAAAAAGGTGCTATATAGCACTAAAAGTGATTGTTGGCTTGTAATCATAGGGGAACCACTTTTGGTGCTATGTAGAACCCGTCTGGTGCCATATCACATTTTATTTCTTCAACAAAAATGGTGCTAAACAGCACCAACAGTGGTTCTTTGGCTCGTAAAGAACCTTTAAAGGGGCTTAACAGGTTCTTTGTACGGCAGTGGTGCTATACAGCACCTCAGTCATACCGAAGAACCGGTGAAGAACTGCTGAAGAACCACTGAAGCACCAAGATTTGGTGCTATACAGCACCTAAAGTGGTTCCCACATGATTACGAGCCAAAGAACCACTTTTAGTACTACATAGCACCATTTTTTTTTTTAGAGTGATGACATTTCAAAATGAAGTAGTATATTCGACGAGAAAAATGATTATTATACGGTGCTGTGTTACAAGTAATGCGAGTTATGTTATCAGATTACTTTTTTTAAGTAACTAGGAAAGTAATCTCACTTTATTAACCAATGTCTTTGCTGCTTACCTTTGAGGATCCAATTCAACTATGCGAATAAGCAAAAATGACTTTAGATAAACATCACATTTGAGTTTCATTTTTTCTTCTTCTTTTTATTGTTTAAGTAAAGAGTGTTTCTTCTCCTGTGTGCTATTCTTCTTCAATCCAGAATGGCAGCACAGCTGAACTGTTTGTTTGAACTGCGCCCTCTACTGTGCAGGAGTGAATTTGCATTTCCTTCACCCTGAAGCTTATTCATTTCACTTTTGGTGTGAAAGGGCCTTTTTTTTGTCGTTGTTTTAAAACAAACAAACAAGCAAGCTCAGCCCAGGTGAGAAAAAGTAACAAAAAAGTATCGTAACGCCTTACTTTCTATTAAAAAAGTAATAATTAGTTACTTTTTAGGGAGGAACGCAATATTGTAATGCATTACTTTTAAAAGTAACTTTTCCCAACACTGTTAAGATATATTTTAAAATGTAATTTATTTGATTGATTTTTAGTCCTCCTGACCCTTAAGAAATCTAATATGTCAGGAAACATTTCTTATGTTGAAAATGGATTTTCCTGCTTAATTTTTTTGTAGAAAAAAGGAAATGAATATTTTTATTCAGCATGGACGCACTAGCTTGTTCAAAAGTTACAGTAAACACTTTGAAAATGTTACAAAAAAATCTATTTTAAATAAATGCTGTTCTTTTAATATTTCTATTCAACAAAAAATCCTAAAAAAAGTATATTTCCAGAAAAATATTTAAGCAGCCCAACTGTTTTAAACATTATTGATAATAACCATTATTAATAAGTGAGTGACTTTAATAATTGATGATAGTTGCATATCAGCATATTAAAATTATTTCCGAAAGATCATGTGACACTGAAGATGCTGACAATGGCTGCTGAAAATTCAGCAAAATATATTACATTTAAAATACTTTAAAATACAGCTTTGATGAGCACATAAAAAACATAAAATATTCTTAATCCAAACTTTTGAATGGTAGTGTGTATATATATATATTTTTTTTTCTTTTCTTTTTTTTCTTCAGAGTTCAGGTGAGGTCATTTGAAATCTCTGCCTCATGGTCAGTGGTTTCATGGTTTTCTCATCCATACTCATTGCAACTTGACATTGAGGGCAGTTAAACATATCCGTTGCCTTACTTTCTGAATCAGTTTCTGTGCTGTTGTATACTTTAAATACTTTAGCTTAAAAAAATTGGGGCACAAAAAAAATCCATGGTTGTTCATGGGTTTTGCTTTTTATTTATTAATGGTGGGTGCATTTTGCCGGGTACAATATCCTACTTACACTTTCAGATGTCTACATTTCTAAGATGGATCCTTTGATAATGTGTATGATTGACAAGTCTACATGTCTGGCATAGAAATATCTAGACCTTAAGTAGAAGATGGATAGTAGGACATGATTACACTAGTGTCATTCTAGATTTGTGTGAAGTGCTTTGCTTTCAAGTTATTTTCAGCAAAATTCTTCATCAAGATTTTTGCAACTAATCCTTGGGTGAATCTCACAAAAACTGTCAAGAAGATGCCTGGGTCATATTTCACTCCAAAATCAAAAGAACAAATGGGAAAATATATTCAGTTTATTTTAGTACCTTTGTTGTATTGTATCCATTGAGACTTCTTTTTCTGACCGTATTCAACATTGCAGTAAATAAATACAGTTGTAGTCATAAATTTACATATGAGTACACCTTGCAGAATCTGCAAAATGTGAATAATTTTAACCAAATAAGAGGGATCATAAAAATTACTTTTTTTAAAATTTAGTACTGTCCTAAATAAGATATTTCACATTCTTACATAAAGCCCACAAGACAAAACAATAGCTGAATTTATAAAAAATGACCCTTTACATACCTTCTTATTACTCTGTGACAATTCAATTCAATTCAATTCACATTCATTTGTATAGCGCTTTTCACGATACATATCATTTCAAAGCAGCTTTACAGAGAATGCATGTCAACATTACAATTTAAAGAATGCAGTTAGCAAATAATGTAATAATTTAAGCAATTAATTTACAATCACTGTTAACTGTTTAACTGAACGTAGAAGCAATGAGCTCCTGGAAAAATGAATTACATTTACAATAATCAGGATATAGAAATTGTGCAATGTGCATGTCGGTCCAGATGATTGCGTCTTCCGAAATCCTCGCAGGAGTTGGCGCGGTCTTCTTAAGAGGCTGGATCCAAACTGAAGCTGATGTCCTCTCTAGTCCCCCGTCCCGAGGTAAAACAGAAAAGCAAATGGAGAATAATTAGCGTAGCTGCTGTTCATAACATTAAGCAAAGATAATCATGTGCAATTGATCTGATATGAGATGCATTATGTGAACGCTTGGCTAAAGAGATGCGTCTTTAATCTAGATTTAAACTGGGTGAGCGAGTCTGAGCCCGGAACATTATCAGGAAGGCTATTCCTGACTTTCGGAGCCAAATGTGAAAACGCTCTCCCTCCTTTAGTGGACTTAGATATCCTAGGTACAACCAGAAATCCAGAGTTTTGTGATCTTAAAGAGCGTGAAGGATTGTAGGGCGATAGAAGATCGGTTTAGTACACAGGAGCCAAACCATTTAGAGCCTTATAGGTCATTAGAAATACTTTATAATCGATACGGAACTTAATAGGTAACCAGTGTAGAGATGATAAAATTAGTGATATATGATCATATTTTCTTGACCTGGTAAGAACTCTAGCAGCTGCATTTTGTACTAATTGTAGCTTGTTTATTGAGGAAGCAGGACAACCAGCTAATAATGCAATACAGTAATCTAGTCGAGACGTCATGAATGCATGAACTAACTTTTCTGCATCAGAAATAGATAACATATTCCGTATCTTAGCAATGTTTCTGAGGTGGAAGAAGGCTGTTTTTGTAACATATGAAATATGATTTTCAAAGGACAAGTTGCTGTCTAATATAACTCCCAGGTCTTTAACTGTCGAGGATGGAGTAACAGTACATCCTTCTAAATGCAGATTGTAGTCTGAAAGATTCTTTGTACAGGTTTTTGGTCCAATAAGTAATACTTCAGTCTTATCTGAATTTAATAGAAGAAAATTACTAGTCATCCAATGTTTTACTTCTTTAATACATTCTGTCAGATTGGATAATTTAGAGATTTCATCTGGTTGTGTTGAAATATATAACTGAGTATCATCAGCATAGCAGTGGAAACTAATTCCATGTTTTCTTATAATATTGCCGAGTGGCAGCATGTATATTGAAAATAGCAGAGGGCCTAACACAGATCCTTGCGGCACTCCATAGTTTACTATCGTTATCTTAGATTTTTCCCCGTTTATATAAACAAAATTGTGACGGTCTGATAGGTACGACCTAAACCACCGTAATGCCTGTCCCTGAATACCAGTGTAATTCTGTAGTCGATCTAGGAGTATTTTATGATCTATAGTGTCGAACGCAGCACTGAGATCAAGTAACACTAGTATTGAGACACAGCCTTGGTCAGAAGCAAGAAGTAAGTCGTTTGTAATTTTAATGAGCGCAGTTTCTGTGCTATGATGAGATCTGAATCCCGACTGAAATTTTTCATAGATAGCGTAATTGGACAAACACCACTTTTTCTAGTATTTTAGACATAAATGGAAGATTTGAAATGGGTCTGTAATTTGCTAATACATTTGGATCTAATTGTGGTTTCTTAATGAGAGGCTTAATAACTGCTAGCTTGAATGGTTGTGGGACATGACCTAGAGATAAAGACGAGTTGATAATATTGAGAAGAGGCTCTTCTGCTACAGGTAACAATTCTTTCAGTAGTTTAGTGGGTATTGGACATTACCTGGATGATCCTTGACTGCTTTTTGTTTTGTGATTTTTTTTTTTATTTTTTTTAATTTTATTTATTTTTTTGTTCATGAGTCCCTTGTTTGTCCTAAGCAGTTAAACTGCCCACTGTGTCCTGCAGATTCAATGGTTTTCCAGCATATTCTATATATCTGAACCCTTTCCAGCAGTGACTGTATGATTTTTTTGATCCATCTTTTCACACTGAGGACAATTGAGAGACTCGAAATCGAAAATCGAACATTTTGTTACAAATAAATTACTTTTTCCATTGCTTCCATTGCTTAGTTAGTTCTGCAAGCTGCATCAAACCTTTGTAAGGTTGATATGTCTTATTTGTTTGCACATAAGCTAGCTAGTGTTAAAGATGTAATACAATATGAATACTGGTGTCATGGGTAAACCTTTAGGACTGGCTGGAGGTCAGAGGTCAGCCTGTGATACACTGGCCCCATGCGCAGCTATTCCATATACAGCTGTGACTGATTCATGATGTGTTACCTCTTTCTAGTTCTACATTCATGCTTTTGGCCTTTAAGTCAGCACTTTGGCACTTCTTCATAGAATCCAAGATCAAAATCACCACATGCCGCAGATCAGCTGTAAGCGCTATCTTTGAACATGCAAAAAAATGTGAAATTCAAATGCGCCGCAGACACGCAGAAACAGACCAAGACATCTCAGTGCCACATTGAGCGGCTGATTGATTTTGTCGTAAATGCTCCATGAATTTCCACAGAGGCAACACTATTGTTCATTATCTACCTAGCTACTCACCAGGAGAAGCTGCTGGAAATAAGAATAACAAATAAGATGAGCTTGTGGGGGCGTTTAGAGGCCCCAAGACCCGCGGCTGTTGATGTGCTCCTGCGCACAAATCAGAGTACATTTCAATCAAAACCATTATGTTCCATTGCTCTTATTTAAAGTCTGCACTGTAGACTTAAACCGCGTCCTCCACTGTAGGCCTGTGCTTTTTAAAAGACGACTATATCTGCGTTCCGTCCTTTGATATTTTTTCCGCGTGTTGATTCTTACGACTGCGAATGAGATGATGGTGTGATAACTTTAGAGCATCCTGACAGTTTTACTGGTAAGCCGCTGCTGATCAGAAAATTGGATCTAAATAAGATTTCTATACAGACGCTCAGTGAGGCGGTGTTCAAACACAGGTGATATAGGCTACATTGTAAGAGTTTTTCAATTAAAACAAGCTTAAATGCGATGTCTCCCTTGTCCAGCAGCACCTGTTAATCAGACGTTTCCTTTTGTTGTGGCAGATTGGATGAGCCGCATCTTAATAACAGAGGTGGATCTGCTGAGGGAATATGGGAACCAAATTAAAAATGTCTGTTTAGAATATAAGAAAAACTATTTTCTCTGCACATCTGGGACTTACCTATATTGCAACAAAGATAGTTGTGTTTTGGTTATAATAAAATGTAAGAATAAATCAAAGCTTTCCTGTAGCTCAGTGGTTAGAGCATAGCACTAGCAATGCCAAGGTCATGGGTTCGATCCCAGGGATTGCACATATACTCGGATACAAATGTATAGGATAATGCAATGTAAGTCGCTTTGGATAAAAGCGTCTGCCAAATGCATAAATGTAAATGTAAATCAAAAATATTAATTTTGTAGTGCATATATTGTTTATTTAAAGGTGCAGAGAGCATCCACATTAAAAAAATACACATGAAGAAATGAATAGTATTTTTGATATGGTAAAGAAGTGTCATTTCAGGGCCAAAAGTGGCATCAAAAAGTGTTCTGTTTTATGTGAGTTGGACAAAATAACATTGGCCAAGCCCCAATGGTTTGAATTTTGAGCCAGTTTTTCCAAATAATCACCCCTTATACCTCTATATAGTGCACATTTTTAGGGGTAACCAATTTTATAGTGGTGTACGAAATCAGTGGACATTCTTGAGTACACTTATTCAGTCCCATGATGCACCACAATAACGAGTGTTCAACCAATGTGCATTCAACGGCTAGATAATAGATGTCATGCACTGTCAGGTTCAAGCTGAGCAAATTCTCACCAGAAGATACCGTCCAGAGCAGAATCATAAGACATTGTCACATTTACCATTGTTCTGTGAATTTTTTGAGGGTGAAATCCTGTGATTTCAATATGAATCCATGAAATCAGCGATTTCACATAAGGTTGAAAGATTTTGCCATTCAGATTTCTAATCTGGTTTATTTGATCATGTAAATTTGCTGTTTTGACTATGTGATGATTTCAGATACTGTACAGTGCAAGAAAATTAGTTTTGAACCTTTTTTATTTTATTTTTATTATTATTTTCAAGTTTTAAGTTTGGCATAAAGTTGGTCCCTTGTCGAGATCACATGACCAGCTGAATTATTACACTTTTAGTTGGGCAATAAGTTAATAATGGTTATCAAACAGCTCCCAGATATTACTATAATTTCCACAGTCTATGCTTTTACATAATCTAAATGTGTAGGCTGACTTGTTAGGGTTGTCATAAGTACCGACTTCGGTACCATGTCAGTACTGAAATGTTAAAAATGTGACGATACCAGCATTTCCCCATAGCATTTTGAGATCTGTTGAGTAGATTCTTAAGCATCCCTGATTGGCCATTGTATTCAAATGCTCAACAGATATGTCTGTGATTGGCTACAATGATCAGCTCTTCAAAAATATGTTGTAAATAGACATCATTGACGCTCTTCACCGAGTACTTGCACAGATACACATGAAAGCGCTTGAAAGCAGGCGGATCTGTCTATCAGCAGATATATTAGGGATCCGCTGATAGATGCCTGCTTTCAAAGCCTCCCGTGTGTATCTGTGTAAGCTCTCAGTGAAGAGCGTCAAAGATGTCTATTTACAACATGTTTTTGATCATTGTTACCAATCACAGACATATCTGTTGAGCACGTGAACACAATGGCCAATCAGAGGTGTTTAACCCGTTAGTGTTCCACTGCACCACCCGCGGTACACAAACCTTTCAAAAGGGACCAAAACCATGCATATACTCCAAATGGTTCATGCAATTTTCTTGGGTATGCCTTTTTAGACATTTTAGGCAAATTTTACAGGAATCCTTAAGAATCCGCTCAACAGCGCTCAAAATGCTGGGGGGAAATGCTGTTATCATCCCATTTTTAAAATTTCAGTACCGGCTTGGTACAGAAGTCAGTAGGGTACAACGGGGCTAAAGGCACACCTTAAGATGTGCTTTTCACTACTCTCAAAATGTATGATTGCAGAAAAGAATAATATGTTTGTATTGAACATTGATGGAGAATCAGATTTTGTGTGAAAATAATTCATAAAAGTAGTTTATTTTGTTTAAAAGTCTTATAAATGTATGAGGTGGTGAGGGGGCCTTTTACCCCATACACGGGGTAAAAGGCTCCCCAGCATGTAAAAGGCACACAGTATTGATACAAATACTTTAGCTAAAATAATATGTTTTTAATAATGTCGAGGTTAATACTTGTTCAGAAGAATCACTTTAGCAAAGTTTGTACCATTTTCTGTTTATTTTTATAAATAAAATAATTTTTTGTTCAATAAATATACTGTCATTAAAATGTTAATATAAAAATATATTTTAAAAATACAGAAACAAAATTATTTAAAAAAAGAGTCTGAAAGCATTGAAGGAGATCTTTTAATATTTAATATAGATTTACAGTAGTAACAGTGAGTGATCATGTGATCATGTGATCACCGTGTCGGTGGACGAGGTTAGGAGGGCTCTAAAGCGAGTGAACGTCAGGAAAGCAGCCGGACCGGATGGGATTTCCGGCCGTATCCTGCGGTCCTGCGCTGATCAGCTCGCTGGCTTGTTTACATCCATTTTTAATGAGTCTCTTGCTACATCGGTGATTCCCACCTCCTTCAAAAAATCTGTCATCATTCCTGTGCCTAAGAACAATAAACCCTCTTGTCTGAATGACTATCGTCCAGTAGCACTCACATCGATAGTTATGAAGGTCTTCGAGGGACTGGTTAAAAACGTCATCTGCTCCTCCATCCCGGATACCTTGGACCCTCTTCAGTTTGCTTATCGCCCCAAC
>RJVU01031169.1:697352-715314 GCA_003731715.1 Anabarilius grahami
TGATATTTTATTATGACATGATTAATATATTTTTAAATATGATTGCTTCGTTATAAATATGGGTATTATCTCTAAGGTGAATACAAAATTTGATATATGATATTTACCATCTGAATCTAACCATGTCATGTCAACAAATGGAATAGTCAGCGAGCTATTTATTATCCTGTGCCTTTTGCCCCAACAGCAGGTGTGCTTTTTACCCCAAATACCATACTTTAATATATTCTTCCGTTAGTGAAAAACTGTTGCTTTAGTTACCTTGAACAAAACTGAAACTCTTTAAGAAGACCTTTGTCTGAAAATACAAACATTAATTTAATCGATTCTCATTTGCTACTTAAATCAACAACATTTTAAAAAACATCAAATATTAGATCAAACTACCTCAGAATCAACTTTGCACTGCTGCCTGCGATCGCGTCAAAGATCAGACAAATTTACATGTGCATTTTGAAAAGCGGACATTTAGGAAAGTGCTACGGCAAGTTTTTGTGCCACCTAGTGGTTTAGAGGAAAATACAATCAAAGGCGTCTTTAGCCCCGTTGTACCCTACTTTTTACAACCCTACTAGGACCGTAAAGGGTTTAGGGTGATGTTTTGGACAGGACCTCAGTGCACCTTTGTGTAGAAATAATCAGTATGGCTTTTCAAATTTAGTAGAGGCTCGAGGGATGCATCAATTTCTTGTTTGTATTTAAAAGGGTAAAAACCTGTTGGCAAGGCCTCCAAAAGACATTTACATGGAACTCTAGACAAAGATATGCTGCCAAACCACCTGTAAGTGTTGAGCTTTATTCAACCATCTGTGCAAGCGCATTCAGCTGATTTTGAGAAAGATTATAAGGTCATTTGCTTATTTTAAATAGCACATTCAAGCTTTAATCTGTTTTTTTTATGTAATTATAAATAATTATGAATACTATAATTAACAAAGCAGCATGTTACATCCAGATGCCTTGCCTTTCCCTTTGTGTATCTCACAGGTTCTTGGTGTGAACACATTTAATTAGTCATTATTATAATAACACATAGACGCAAACGTGCCCACGTGCACACGCACGTCTGACTCCATTACTGTCAGAGCACCCATGAGAGATCGGCAGTCAGCATTAAACCGGTGATGAAATCTTTCATCACTGCCTTATTGATGTAGTTGTACTTGTGGGATTTTATTTGCTACCAAACCTCTCCTGCAAACAAACTTAATGAGACGACGTTTCAACACTTGCCTTGCTTCTGATAGCATTTCAAAACACGGGAACTCCCTCTAGCCCTCTGTCTGGATGCATCTGCTACCTGAATAAACTCTAGTTATCGGCAACCTAAACTGACAGCTGAAGCCCACTGCTTGCTGTGTATGTTTAGGAGCTGTTTTTCTTCTCTTTCCAGTTAGATGAAACGCAGTGTGCCAAAGGCCATGTTTGGATGGAAAATGGAATCAAACGTTTATGTTTTTCACCTTGAGGTGCTTTCTGTGTGGTTGCTAAATCATTGGTTATTCCTCATGATTAATTGTATGCAGTGCCACACTCCATCAGCAGTCTGCTAGAAGTTCATTCATCACTGCCAAAGTCTTGCAATGCAACTGGCCTTGTTATTACAATGTTATTACATTGTAATTGGATGTTAATAAGCTTTGTTTCATTGCAAATGCTCTTGTCCATAACAGAGACAGTGCATGAGAGAGAACAGCAAGTTTGAAACAAGCTAAATGTGTGAGAGAAGCTGTGATTATGTCTTAAAAGTGACGTCTTGCTGTAAATGGGCAGCTGTCTCAGCAGTGTTACAGACTTGAACAGTTTAAGCGATGATTTAAACCACTATTCCATAAGTGTATAAGTGTAGCTGTGATACTTGACATAGAAGGCACTTTCAAACAAAGCTGTTGGTCAGGGCAGAGAATCCGTTGAACGTGTTGTGAAATCTGTGAGGAAATATTTTGTTCTCATGCAGTAAATGTTAAATGTGACTGCACTTTCTTTGTGGACCATAAAACGGGTGAAAAAATACCATAGATATACACTGCACACTAGATTTTTGAAACCCAGATAGTGATACATAGAAAGGAAGAGCTACCATAGTAGCTGAGCTACTACAGTATGTGCTCAATACACTTACTGATAAAGACAAGAGATTGCTCTGTTTGTACACTGAGCCATACAAGATTAGTCTGTTTTATCACTGACATCACCTAAGGATATGAATGCAAAATGCCATAAGAAATCTCAAAAAGCCTTTGACTGCTGGGCCTCGATGAGACATTCTTTTCATCTCCAATGGACTAGCTAAGGTATTCAACAGAGTTTATTTAATTTAGGGCTCAATGCTTGGTGGATTGAATCCTGTAGTTCTTTATAGTCTTGTAAAAAGAAGAGACAGTTCAGCCTTGGGCGGCATATCGTTGCTTTTGTTCATTGGAGATGAGGTCAGGTCTCGCATGTTTATATCCTAAGGTCTGCTTTTGATATATGCTAGATGTCATCACACTAAACTCATCTCCTTTGGCTCTGGAAAGATGGGGACATGCTCTTTTAAATGTATTATATGATCATATTTATTCCATGAATATATTCTTAACTGTATAATTAATTTTTAGTTGCAGTCCTTCTACTGAATGTGGATACTGTACATTTAAGTACAAATCTAAGGTTGCGGTAGAGAAGATGTCCAGTGCTTGAACAGTATTCACATTTGTTTTGTGCTTATCAGGCCGCCATGGTGGATTGAAACACGTGCATTAAAGACTGTGTGTTGTGTTCCAATGGAGAATATAATGTTTCCTGTATGTGTTTCATGCTGTCACAGGGATTTCAGTGGCTTTGCAGTTATGAACACCTGAGCTCAATTCCACAGGGGGGAAGTGGTCGATATGTCTTTACAGGCCACTGTGTAAAACAAGGAGGTGTTGAGATGCAGTCAACATTTTGTTTTAAGGGGTCATGACATGTTGGGGCTATAAGCAATGCTCTGACATATAAAAAGCTTTAGAATATTTACAGGCAGAAAAAAGGCTGAATTTGTGAGTGATATTTGATCCTGTATGTTTTGATAAAAAAAATGAATTGAAATAATGAATTGCAATATGATTGTGATAGGTGTTACACACCATATATGCAGTCTCTATTGATTTAAGACAACACTGGAGCACTTTGTTTAATGGAGCAAATGTGTTTTTGGATAAGTTTGTGTAAAGTATAAGAACATCATGAGTTGTTGAAAAAAACTAACAAAAAATTCTGATTATTTATTGAATGATGCGTTCATTGAGATGCACAGATGTATCGGCCAATAATCGGTATCAGTTGATAAAATGTTATTTTCACTATATCAGCAAATGGCCCATTGTTTAAAAACAGCCGATGATCAGGGCAGATTATATCCTGTCAATCAAAAAGGTGCGACAAGTTAATGCGACAATAAAGCATCAACAGTTTAAAAAAATTAATAAAAAGCTACGTAAAAGCAGGCTGTATTTGACCCTATGAATCACCTGTAGTTCAAGCCAGGTTAAACATTATTTGTAGCGTGCCTCCTGTCCAATAATCTCAAAGACCTTTGTGTTTTGTTACTTCTGACAAGAAACAAAGTCTCATCTTTAAAATCTTGTCCATTTTATCATGAAATTCAAAAAACAAATGGTGTTTGAGTCCAACTTTAAACAGCAACGTGGAGCATGAGTCTTTTCTTCCATTTTAATACAGTTATACAGTGGTATGCGAAAGTTTGGGAACCCCTTGCAGAATCTGTGAAAATGTGAATAATTTTAACAAAATAAGAGATATCATACAAAATGCATGTTATTTTTTATTTAGTACTGTCCTGAGTAAGATATTTTACATAAAAGATGTTTACATATAATCCACAAGACAAAAAAGTAGCTGAATTTATTTAAATATCTCCATTCAAAAGTTTGGGAACCCTTGATTCTTAATACTGTGTGTGGTTACCTGGATGATCTATGACTGTTTTTTTTTTTTGTGATGGTTGTTCATGAGTCCCTTGTTTGTTCTGAGCAGTTAAACTGAACTCTGTTCTTCAGAAAAATCCTCCATGTCCTGCAGATTCTTCAGTTTTCAAGGATTTTTTTGCATATTTGAACCCTTTCCAGCAGTGGCTGTATGATTTTAAGATCCATCTTTTCACGCTGAGGACAAATGAGGGACTCAAACTCAACTTTTAAAAAAGGTTCAAACATTCACTGATGCTCCAGAAGGAAACACTTTTGAACAGGATGAAGAAGTCCAAATTTTTCTTATTTTGTTGAAATATTTTTTTTTTCATTTAGTACTTCCCTTCGGAAGCAACAGAAGATACTTGCATGTTTCCCAGAAGACAAATTAAGTACAATTTACCTTGATCTTTAAACTCAAGAAGTTTTCACCCCCCGACTCTTAATGCACCGTGTTTCCTTCTGGAGCATCAGTGAATGTTTGAACCTTTTTTAATAGTTGAGTTTGAGTCCCTCATTTGTCCTCAGTGTGAAAAGATGAATCTCAAAATCATACAGCCACTGCTGGAAAGGGCTCAAATATGCAAAAAATCCTCGAAAACTGAAGAACCTGCTGGACCTGGAGGATTTTTCTGAAGAACAGAGCTCAGTTTAACTGCTCAGAACAAACAAGGGACTCATGAACAACCATCACAAAACAAAAAAACAGTCATAGTAGATCATCCAGGTAACCACACACAGTATTAAGAATCAAGGGTTCCCAAACTTTTGAACGGAGATATTTTAATATATTCAGCTACTTTTTTGTCTTGTGGATTATATGTAAACATCTTTTATGTAAAATATCTTACTCAGGACAGTACTAAATAAAAAATAACATGCATTTTGTATGATCTCTCTTATTTTGTTAAAATTATTCACATTTTCACAGATTCTGCAAGGGGTTCCCAAACTTTTGCATACCACTGTATCTCGAAAAACATGCATGAACATCAGAAGGTATGTTGAAAGATACAGTACAACTTATTGAAATGTTTCATTTCTCATGTAATTGCTCAATCAGTGTTTAAATAAAACATGAAGACAAGTGCTTATGAAAACTACCTTATGTGCAACTGAGTATACAGACATTTCAGTTTTTATTTGAATGTAATCATTGTATTAGAAAATAATAGCTCTGTTGTAAATTTTAACCTCTAATATTATAGTTTACTGGATGAGAGGGTTTCCTGTATAGTTTGCAGCATTATTTGGGAGAGTTTTTTTTCCTTAAGAAAAAAAAAAGTATTGCTGCATCTCTAATTGTTTTCTATGTTCTTCATGTTTGTACTCATGCCGCCATCTTATTGGCCGATATGATGCATCATATGTATGTGTATCTATAGTGTATAACCTTATTAATTGTTTAAAAAGCCAAGATTATAGTAATTGTGATCTAATAGATTTAAGTTTGATTAATTGTACAGCCTTAATGGGAATAATGAAAAATTCAATACATGGACAAAACAAAATTACATCAAATACCATTGCCATTTGTTCTCATAAGTGCTTACCATGCCCATATATTTAAAAAAATATATATATTTGAGCTGAATTTCATTGGGTGAACCTTACATTGTGGTTGTGTGTGTTTGAATTAGTTTAGGGATTATTGTATCTGCTGGTAAATGATGTATCAGTAGCGGCGAGCAGGCTTCTGGATTTCACTGATTACACGCTGGAGCAGCAATCTGTGCAGTCAAGGTTACAGATAAGGATTAAACAAGTAACCGGCGCAATAATGCTGCATGGAATGCAGGCCGAGCGCACGCCCAGCGAATCATGCGTGACCGCCACTGCTGCGAGCAGAGTCACAAGCACGTTTGATGGAAATGTTGATATCAGATCACAGCGGAGAGCCGAAATGCGGCCCCTTCTCGCACGACAGCACGCTCATGTGCGGTACCATACCTGACGTGGAACAAAATGCCAAATGCGTGTCGTTAAGCACACGGGAGATGCACATTAATTAGGTCATTGCAAACTGCGGCACTCTAATTGCAGCATTGTGATTCTTAATTGCGGAATTGTTGGAATCTGTTTAGGAGGCTAATGCCCGAGACAGCTGGTATGCACACATTTTCCGCTTTCCTTTTTTCCCCCTTCCTCATTTTTTTTTGGATTCCGTCCTCTGGGACAACGTCCAACTCACAGTATGGGTCCTTTTCACCATGTTTTCCTAAATTATATGTGTTTCTGAGTGTGTGTGTGTGTGTGTGTTTAGAGGAAAAGAATATTACATTTTCTGTGTTTGCCTGTGAATAATTCTGCACACATGCTTGTGTATGTATGTGTGTGTGTGTGTGTGTGTGTGTGTGTGCGCATATCTGTAGGGTCATTTTGAGTGCACCTATGCCTGTGCGTGTCTGTGAGGTTATTTTAACCCCATTTTAATAATTCATGCACACACAAAAATCCAACTCCCTTTGGTTATTACATATAATTATATTTTTAAGAAAAAGCATGGCAATAGATTTTTTTTTTTGGTCCATTTTTCTCTCCTTATGTTAAATGCGGAACTGATTTGACATTTGTTTCACTTGGTAAATAAAAGACAAATTAGGTGTTTACAAGCAGTTTAAAGTGATAGTTCAACTTAAAATGACAATTCTGTCACCATCCATGAAAGAAAGAAAATCAAATGTGTTTCGAAGGACGTGAGAGTGAGTAAATGATGACAGAACTGTCTTTCTTTCTTTTTTTTTTCATTTGAACTGTTCCTTTATTTCTCCCTGGGATGGTTAATGCGACTGCACTAATATATTTTTAGCTGATCAATGCAAACTGAAATTCCCTGGAGAAGATGCCTATATTTAGCAAGAGAACGCTGATCTTGGTCGATTCTTGTTTGTAATGGTGGGTGTTAAAAAGCCCTCCCAGTGCGGCAAGATCCCTCTTTTTTATGCTTTATAGATTGTTCTTTGTTTGAACTCTTGCTGTTTCAGATATTCGTTTTATCATTGACATCTCCCATTGAGACGGTTTTAAAATAGCTCGCCATCAATTTGTTTACTTCAGGTCTGCTGTATGAGATGCCTTTCATCTGGACCGAAATGAGAGAAGAAATGTCATTAAATTTGTAATTAATGCAGAATGTTGTCTCAAACTATTAAAAGAGTAGACAAAAACTTCATTTAACGGGTTATAGGATGATATTAGTGCACTGTAAAATTCACCCTAACATTGTTTTCAAAGTTTTAAAAAAGGAGTATGTTTTACAAGAAAAGACTAATTTATTTCTGACTTCATAATGTCATGTTTAATTCAGTGTGTTAATTGGAGTATCTTTGTAATTATTGATAACATTTACTAGCAAATTGTTTCAAAGTAAATCCTACATCAGATTTTTTTCAGTGTGATTCAACTGTTCTGAAATCTGAATAATGGGGGGGAAAAAGGCCTCTGTTAAAGAATTTTAAGAGAACTTTAAATAGTTTATTTATTATTTTTTATATTTTATATTAATTTAATTAATGTATATTTGTTATTACTGTTTATTTATTACTGTTATTTTATCAAAACTGATTCACTACTTATTTGGAAAATTTGTAACACCAAATCAGTGTCATGTGGTGCAACCATCATACAAAAAACAAAACAAAAAAACAACTAAAACAGGAAATTATATCATAGTGAGGATCCTTGTAGACCCTCATGACTATGTTAAGGTCAATAGAATATCAGACAATTTGACATTTTTATGACATTTTCAGGTTGTAATATGTCATGTGGTGCAACCCAAAAACTTAATGATTACATTGAAATATATATCAGGTGTAAGTAAAATACTTTATTACTATTTATTTGAGGGTTACACCACATGGCAAAACTTGATATTAAAAATATCAAGTTTTTCAAAACCTTATCAAATCAACATTAATACAAAGAGTACATTTTAAGAACCTGCCAAATGTGTTTTAAAACACATTTTTAAAAAGATTTTTTCTTTTTCTTTATTGTGAACACTTTTGTTTGTCATTGACCCTTAAATTCTGTCTTTTACAGAAATTGATGATCCACCGATCCACATGGCTACGTTGCGCTTTGGGCAGCACATCATAAAGTCCTCTGCTGTGTTTTTGAAGACGGAGTTATCCTTCGCACTAGTCAACCGAAAGCCGGTCGTGCCTGGCCGTATCCTTTTCAGGTTTACCATAGTGACTGGGGTATTACACTGAGGTGAATCAAGGTAGGATTTTCTGTCTGTCTTTCCCCTCTCGTTTCTGTTTACTGTGGAATATAGTGTACCTTGAAGAGCAGTTCTGTTGCTCCCTGCTTTTGCGCAACAAGAGTTTGCTGAGTTTTTTTTAAGTTTGGTCTGACATTAGCCTTAGGCCATATAAGCAAATGTTTATAATACAACCCTGCAGAACAGGTTATCTGTGGGAAGAAAGTTTTGGACTGGCTGAAAGTTTTGCCGATATACCGGAAGACTTTTAAGAAGATTGCTTCTAAGTAATTGTCATGAGCCATGTATTGTTGCCTTTTCCATTTGTTGGTATATTTTGAACTTGTCATGAACTTAAATGAAGCCAAATGGCTGCAGTTTCCCTGTAAGCAAAAGCTAATTTTTATCTGTTGGTATTTGATAGAATCCATGATACCATGTGTCTGAACAAGATGTCCAGGACCTCCGGCAGAAAAATAGGGCAACAACATTCTAATTTTCAGAATTATATTTAACCGTGGGCATGGGGTACTTTTTATCCCTGTTTGCACCAAACCCATCTGGTAGGTTTGCTGCCAAAAAGTTTTTTTTTTAAATTTCATCTGACCATAGAAGCCAGTCCCATTTGAAGTTCCAGTAGTTTCTGACAACTGAATATGCTGGAGATTGTTTTTTAGGCATTTTGACCCCAATACTCAATTAATTTCCCAGCTGTGATCCTTGGAAAGTCTTTGGCTACTCAAACTATCCTCCACACTGTGCATTAAGACAATATAGACACACTTCATATTTCTTTAATTATTGCTCTGATGGTGGAAATGGGGATTTTCAATGCGTTAGCTTTTTTCTTATAGCCATTTTCTATTTTGTGAAGCTCAACAATCTTTTGCTGCACATCAGAACTATATTCTTTGGTTTTATGGATGATAAGGGAATTTGGTATTTGTGCTTTCTCATATTTATACTCCTGTGAAATAGGAAGTCATGTCTGGACAATTTCATGTTCCTAGTCACCTGGTGTGCTAAAAAATGTAAATACGAAGGGCAATATACTTCAAATATATTTCACTCTTAATAATTTGTATGGGTGCCAAAGAATTTCTAATTGTGGCCAGTGTGTATTTGAGGAAAAACATGTGTGTCATATTTTATCACACACATTAGTTGTTAATGTTTTTTTTTTGAATTCAGATATATAAAATAAAAAATATGCAATTAATCATGCCCCTTACAAATAGGGTGACCACCCGTCCCGCATTTTGCGGGACAGTCCCGATATTGGAAACTTTGTCCCGCAAGACGCAAGTAGTGTTCCGCATTTCAGTTATGTCTGTATTATTATTTTTTCATACCTGAAATTACAAAACCACAATAAGAAATGTAATAAAAACTGTGACTGGCATTGAAAAATCTATTTGTGCAGCCATCATGTTCTAGCTGTGAAAATAACCTACCAATGCAATCATAGAGAGAGGTTTTCCCTCTGATAACAACTGAGTGGACAGCGCAAAGGAATAAGTGCGGGGCTCATCGGTCGGTAAAAGTCGGTAAACACAGCTTCACCAGAAAGGATTTCATCTTACATACTGGATAAGAACCTCAAGAGCTGCCCAAATTGATGATTTAAAGCTTGTAATCATCCATTCTGATTGCAAATATTTCACCCACCCAGGGAAAAAGTCGAGCACCAATGGAAAAACACGAGATATTACCAATAAAAAAACTTGATTGCAAATTTCAGACACGACTTTCTACTCACGTTAATAGTTCATTTAAGGCGGTTTCTATGGCGTTAGTATAATGAAAAATGTTGAGAGCTCGTCAAATGCGGATTCCCCTCTCGAGCAAAACTGGACACGCACTCTCTCTCTCACTCAGATATTACATGTGCTTGCTCAAACTTTGTCCTCCTTCATGTGCACTCGTGAATCTAGAATCATCTTCTCTCCAGGATTTAATGTTGTCAGAAGCGCAACATTATAGTGTGGGCACCACCAGCAGAAACATTAATCGGTGCATAGCCTATGCCAAGTTTGCCAACGAATGTAAATCAATATTTACATAGCATAATTGTAGTACAATTATCTGTCTCACGTGTCCCACATTGTCCCGCAAAATCACATCTACTGTCCTGCAACAGATCAATAGCCAGGTGATCACCCTACTTAGAAATAATTCATATGTTCCTACCTTCTAAGCAATTCATGGTTAGCGCTTTCATGTATTTGCGAATTTGCATAAAACAAAAATAAGAATATGCTGACTTATAAAGCCACTTTTTGCAATATCTATTCAATGCTTTACTTTGCCTCAATAATGTAATGTCTTTAGATTACGCTACATTTGACAACTTTTCTCAATTATAAGCCTATAATTTTGATACTTCTTTAAATCTTGCAGGCACAAGTTGTACTCTTTCACAAGCTTGATTCTGTTGCATGGAACACAAAAAGCAAAATGCAGTGAATCATCATAGGATGCTCCTTCATACATTCTCCTCTTTTTTTGCTTTGCTTCAAAAAGAAAGCAGATACTTTTTTTGTCTATTAATCTTAGTGCTCAACGTGCAAACGCAAACCTTGCATACATTTGCATGATTTCCATTGCTGATTTGTTTGAATAATATCCTTATTCTCTTTTTGAAATAGCAATAAGTCTTTGGCATTGAGGCAAAAGATCTTCAAGTGCTGCTCTGTCTTACGTAAGCTGCTATGTTTAGATTAACTTTTGATGGAAAGCCATTTTTCACAGCATTATAGGCCACTGCGGCACAATCCTAAAACCCAACGAGAAGCAGCAGTGTTTGGAGGGCATAAGCAATACATTAGCATTATTTAATTGTTACTCTTGCAGTCCAAGCGGCATGACACATTATGGCACTGCCAGGAAGTAAGTCACATGAGAGCAAAAGGGCAAAGCTGCTGTTGTGTATAAAAGAGACCTATAGAGTTCTCCTAATATTTAATCCTAACATTTAATAGAAATGCAGCAATGCCATGTTTATCAATTAAAAATGTATAATGCATTGCTTTATTACCAATATTCCCATATACCCCAATTCAGTGCTACAACTTGGTTTCATATATTGTATGTAATGACAAGTGTGACTTTAAGGAATATCCCAGGTTCAATACAACTTCAGCTCAATCAACTGCATTTTTGGCATAATGTTGATTACCACAAAAAATATGTAAATGTAAATGCAAGAAATGTTGGCTAACAATGGATGAATTAATGAATGAATGAATGAATGAATGAATGTACAGTGGGTATGGAAAGTATTCAGACCCCCTTAAATATTTCACTCTTTGTTATATTCCAGCCATTTGCTAAAATCATTTAAGTTCATTTTTTTCCTCATTAATGTACACACAGCACCCCATATTGACAGAAAAACACAGAATTGTTGACATTTTTGCAGATTTATTAAAAAAGAAAAACTGAAATATCACATGGTCCTAAGTATTCAGACCCTTTGCTCAGTATTTAGTAGAAGCACCCTTTTGATTTAATACAGCCATGAGTCTTTTTGGGAAAGATGCAACAAGTTTTTCACAGCTGGATTTGGGGATCCTCTGCCATTCCTCCTTGCAGATCCTCTCCAGTTCTGTCAGGTTGGATGGTAAACGTTGGTGGACAGCCATTTTTAGGTCTCTCCAGAGATGCTCAATTGGGTTTAATTCAGGGCTCTTGCTGGGCCATTCAAGAACAGTCAATACCCCCGATAGCTCAGTTTGGCTGGACGGCCAGCTCTAGGAAGGGTTCTGGTCGTCCCAAACGTCTTCCATTTAAGGATTATGGAGGCCACTGTGCTCTTAGGAACCTTAAGTGCAGCAGAAATTTTTTTGTAACCTTGGCCAGATCTGTGCCTTGCCACAATTCTGTCTCTGAGCTCTTCAGGCAGTTCCTTTGACCTCATGATTCTCATTTGCTCTGACATGCACTGTGAGCTGTAAGGTCTTATATAGACAGGTGTGTGGCTTTCCTAATCAAGTCCAATCAGTATAATCAAACACAGCTGGACTCAAATGAAGGTGTAGAACCATCTCAAGGATGATCAGAAGAAATGGACAGCACCTGAGTTAAATATATGAGTGTCACAGCAAAGGGTCTGAATACTTAGGACCATGTGATATTTCAGTTTTTCTTTTTTAATAATTCTGCAAAAATGTCAACAATTCTGTGTTTTTCTGTCAATAAGGGGGGCTGTGTGTACATTATTGAGGAAAAAAAATGAACTTAAATGATTTTAGCAAATGCCTGCAATATAACAAAGAGTGAAACATTTAAGTGGGTCTGAATACTTTCCGTACCCACTGTATGTATGTAATGTATGTGAGGTTTTTACAATGGAAGTAAATGGGCCAATTTTTAAATGGGGTAAAATCTGTTAAACCAAATAAAAGTACTTATTTCTAAAGCCCTATTCAGATGACAATTGTTTCTCATAGGAATGTAAGGTATTTTGAAAATTTACAGGCGCTACTGCCATCCGAATCCAGAATGTCAGTGTTTTTCTCCCACCACCCACGTAAAAATCCCTGGCCAAATTACCTACTGTTTTTTGACAAACACCAAAGTCGTGTGGTAATTTAATTGTCCTTTGAATCCATATCTCTGAGTTTACAAGAGGAGATCAATTCAAAATTCACAGTTTAAACCCTTTTTGACCACTGCGGAACACCATATGATAACTGTTTCGATTCACTGTAATTTGCATGCATTTTAAATACGTACACTTTTATTACTGAAATGCAAGTATTCACAAGAACGATATTTCACCACTGCTCCACCTCAGTGAAAGGAGAAAGAGGAAAAAATCACATAGGCTACACATTTGAAATGGGCCATTATAGCAGTACCATTTTAAAATGTATTGTATACAGTTATATACATTAAAAATATAAACCAAACATCTTTGTTCATCTCATGTTAATAAGAAGCTGCATTAACTTATTTCCGCTAATTTCCATATTTTTAAAATTACATCCATCAGTTTTGAGATAAAATGCAAAACTATTTTAACTATAGCATGTCTATAGGATATTTTTTCTTATTATTAAATTAAATATGAATTTATTTGTATTATTACAAGCATAGCCTATTACATTTTATTTACAGCAGATGATCATGCGACCATGTGAGCGGCGAGTTTTCTCATTTAACACAATAATGACTTTAAATGATCTTTTGGGGTAATTTCTCAGCCAAAATTGATGTGTGCGATTCATTTTGAGAGGCATTAGCAAAACAAACACTGCTGCTTTTCATGTAATGTGCGTGATTACCCATCAAACATTGTGATGCAGCCTTTTTGTTGCTCCGTTGGGTCAGATTGCTTTCCAACCATAAGCCACCTGCTCCAGAGTTTGTTTTCAAGGGGGCTGAGATCAGCATTGTTTGATTTTCGCCTAATCTTGAACTGATATTTTTGGTGCGGATCCAAGTGCAATCATGTTCATATATACCTAAACGAACTGAACTAAGGGAGAAAACACGGCAGGTTCTAAAACAAACGCTCCAAACGAGCCAGGTGCGAAAACGCCCTATGTGTCCATTTAAGTGTCATATCACTGTTTGGTAATTTTACACTTAAAAACTGACATCTATGCTTCCCCATTCTTGAAAATCAGCAGCTGATGCTGATATGCTAATTTGCTACACTGTAGCATAGGTATACGTTCATCATTATTTCACTGTTTATACTGTATGTTGACCACTTCGGCTTTTGAGCACTCGCTAAGATATAATTATTAGTCATTTATTATGAGAATATGTTATTTATTTGTTTGTTTGTTCATTGTTGACCCATTTCATTTGCTGTTAATGTGTAGATTGATCATTCTTGAGTCATGGTGAATATGTTGCAGAAGTGTGGCTCAGTGAGTCTGTGCTGTTTTTTAGCTCTCTACACCTTTCGGTGGGCTTAGCAGGTTTTGTCTCGTATCAAAGCTGTTCACTTTGTACATGTATCAGTTCAGAAGAGCTTGGAGAGGTAGACAGCACTTGGCAAAGATCTTAAAGCTCCCCAGCAGCTCTTGAACATCAGTATGACACCTAAAACACAGGGTTCTTTGTGTGGGGAGCGGGTCCCTGGGGCAACGCTGGAAAATCCCAGAGGCTTTAGTTGGTGTGATTTAAGTTAGTCCACATCCCAACACATAACCACATGAAAGGAGTAAGCTAGTCTGTCTGGCTCTCCTCCTCCACACACACTTATCTTTTGTTTCGAAGCTATTTTTCCACAAGATTTCTGTCTTGTTTTATCACAAGTAGGGTTTGATATGGGGATGAGGGGAATATGATGTTCTTATTGTAGTCCGATGACAGTTTTCATATGGAATATCATTGACCAAACCTACACAGAACATCTTTCTTGCTCTCAGATATATCTGCTTGTGAAGACGGCTACAGCAAATAGAACTGTGATTGAACTACTGGTCATTTTATATGTCAATCAGACTATTTCATATATATATATATATATATAGGCATAACATTATGACCGCTGACAGGTGAAGTGAATAACACTGATTATCTCTTCATCACGGCAAGTGGTTCAAGGAAGGAACAGTGGTGAACCGGCGACAGGGTCATGGGCGGCCAAGGCTCATTGATGCACGTGGGGAGTGAAGGCTGGCCTGTGTGGTCCGATCCAACAGATGAGCTACTGTAGCTCAAATTGCTCAAGAAGTTAATGCTGGTTCTGACAGAAAGGTGTCAGAATACACAGTGCATCACAGTTTGTTGCGTATGGGGCTGCATAGCTGCAGACCAGTCAGGGTGCCCATGCTGACCCCTGTCCACCACCGAAAGCACCAACAGTGGACACGTGAGCATCAGAACTGGACCACGGAGCAATGGAAGAAGGTGGCCTGGTCTGATGAATCACGTTTTCTTTTACACCACGTGGATGGCCGGGTGCATGTGCGTCGCTTACCTGGGGAACACATGGCACCAGGATGCACTATGGGAAGAAGGCAAGCCGGCGGAGGCAGTGTGATGCTTTGGGCAATGTTCTGCTGGGAAACCTTGGGTCCTGCCATCCATGTGGATGTTAATTTGACACGTACAACCTACCTAAGCATTGTTGCAGACCATGTACACCCACGAGCACAACAATGAGTTTGAGCTGTTGACTTTGCCTCCAAATTCCCCAGATCTCAATCCAATCGAGCCTATGCTCTTCATTGGCTGACCATGAACAACGTCTACTTTGACCCGCCCTCAAACACTGTAGTTGTAGCTGAGACTGGAAGAGTTCGGTTTGTGTTGTCAACATGTCGAGAAGACACTGTTTTCAGCACTGTGAATCCACTTTGCTGCACTTCAAATGGATGAGGACCTGAGCTGGAATAGATACAGGAAAAACTGACGCCAGCGTTACTGTTTATATCACTGTGTATCAAGTGCTGAGAAAGCCTTCAGAGCTGAAATTGAGATATAGTATGGGTGTTTTGTTTTCGACACGTGCTGTAAGAGATAGACAAATCACACCAGACTGGGCCGTCTGACCAATCAGAGCAGAGTAACAAAATGAGGAACTTTTAAAATAGCACAATAGGGGCACTTTAAAACCTTGACATCTGCTGGCATAATGGGCTATTCTGTTTGTCATGGATTTTATTGATTTGTTTGTTGTCAAGGTTTAAATAGGATCTCACATTTAGTTCTTACAGTACACACAAGAAAATCTAGACCTAAGCCTGGGCGGTATATCGAAAACTTACAATGATTATGCTGACTATATTAAATTAGGTAACATTGCGAATATTGAAATTCTTCTCAATTTGCAGTACGTATGCAGTTCATATGTGGTTTTTTTTCTTTTCTTCAGGTTAGAGCATTCACATTAGCCTATACACATATATGGGGTCCGGCAATACATTGCAGAAGCGGTGCAGATGCAGCAGTTCAGCAAACATTTCTGCACAAGTCTATTTTTCTGTGCTGCACACACTGAATTAAACTGACAGCGCATTGTTTGTGTTCAAAATGAACATGGATTGACAGGAAATGTATTACTGCAAACGGATCATGTGAAACGGGTATCATTTTTCAGTCTTTCATTGTTGTGTGACTCACTAGACAGATTTTTTTATTATAATTTTTTTTTAATTCATCAGTTGTTATTGGCACATTTGATACATTTATGTGAATCAGATAAATAAATTTTTTTGTGGATATAAATATTTGCATACAAATATATGTAAATATTATTTTTTGTTACTTTGTGCGAAAATCTCATTCACCAAAGCTGTATTTATTTGATCAAAATACAGTAAAAAAGTTATATTTTTGAATTTTATTTTTAAATTTAAAGTAACCATTTTCTATTTTAATATATTTTAAAATGTATTTTATTTCTGTAATGGCAAAGTAGAATTTTTCCGCAGCCAATTTTCTAGTCTAACCCCCAACTTTTTAGTGGTAGTGTATGAGTATTGATTTGATACCTAACATTGTTTGAAACTGAGCAATAATTCCAACAAAAGCAATTAGCTTCACAATTTCATTTCAAACTTAAAATGATTGTGAAAGCGACTCTAAAACGAATAAACCACTAACAGTCATTAAATCAATTGCTTAATGAACTATAAGCCAGGCAAGCTGGACTTAATGGGCTTGCTGACACACTGCTGGATTTCACTTTTAATCAAAGGTAAAGATCACTCTCTAGGTAATTCGCTGATTGCAGTTTTGTTAATCTTATAAAGCACTTATTTATTTATTTTTACCCGTTCCCTGTATTGTCACTCATTATGTTTATATTATGCTAATATAGCCTTGTCCCAGTTGGTGTCTCACTGGAAAAACAGTGCTCTATTCCTCATTATCCCGCACACTCAATCTTGTCACCTGCCAAACAATGTTGCTTTATGTAAATATTTGCTGAACATGTGAACATAAACATCAACGCAAATTGGATTAGTATGATAATGACAATTTTGCCACCTCAGCTAAAATCCATTGTCAGCTCTATAGGCTACGTGAGTGTATGTGGGTTTCTGGGGGGATGTATAGGTGAGAATGGGGAAAGCTTCCTTCATCTAGCTTTCCTGTAGCTCAGTGGTTAGAGCATGGCACTAGCAATGCCAAGGTCATGGGTCCGATCCCAGGGATTGCACATACTCCGATACAAATGTATAGTATTATGCAATGTAAGTCGCTTTGGATTAAAGCGTCTGCCAAATGCATAAATGTAAATGTAAATGTAAATCTAGGCTTCTGTACATAATATTTGTCACATGACACTATATTAAGAAAGGGTACCTATGATTGCGGAAAGCATTTTTTTTACGCACACACACACTAGTGTTGTCGATACTGAAATTTAAAAAATGTGGCGCTTTGAGCACTGTTGAGCAGATTCGTAAACACCTCTGATTGGCCATTGTGTTCACACGCTCATCAGATATGTCTGTGATTGGCTACAATGATCAACGCTTCAAAAACCTGTTAATAAACATCAATGACGCTTACACAAATACACATGGGAGTGTTTGAAAGCAGGCTTCAGCTTTCAAATTCAAACACTTCCGTGTGATTTCAAACACACCCGGTCGTTTATCATTGTAGCCAATCACAGACATATCTGATAAGTGTGTGAACACAGTGGCCAATCAGAGGTGATTAGGAATCCCCTCAACAGTGATTAAAGTGACTAATTTTTTAAATTTCAGTATCGACTTGGTATTAAAGTCGACAACTCTAACACACACACATTTTTATTAATTTAAACACATTTTAAATTTTAATAATTTAAATTTAAGATTTGTCCAGGATTACCGAATTTTGTAAA
>RJVU01031169.1:715773-731289 GCA_003731715.1 Anabarilius grahami
TAAAAAAAAAAAATTAATTGTAGATGCAAGTTAACTGCAAAATGAAATCTTTTTTGCAAGGGTTGCTGTATTACCCTAGCGCATATTTTCAGAGATTAGCATTGTTCTGCTGAGAAGTTAGAATGGGATTTACTATAAAACATGATATCTGTTCAAGTACATCTTACCTGTGACTTTGTAGACCTTCTTGCCTATATCTATTTCATTTTCCTGGAACACATACCAATCCATTAGATAAATAGCTGCATCTCTTACAAAGAGCGTCTGTACATTGAAAGATGCTATCGGAGCTGATAAAGCGGCCCATCTTCTCAGAGCTGCTGTAAAATATTAATTATTCCGAACAAGAGTTCGTTCACTGGCAGATGTGAAGGTCGAGCTCGCATCTAATGGCGTTTCATATCATACATTTCACCGCAGGTTCGCAAACGACAAAATTGGAATAAAATGAGCCGGGCTATGAATTCTGAGAAACTTTATGAAGCAGAACACTCACAAGTCACATCACTTGATTAATCGTCTCTCTACTGAATGAATTAGGCTGCACAATACTCCGAAGAGAAGATGGCAACAGATCCGCTAATCCTATTAAAATTCATAATTAGCAATATTCTTGCCAGTTTCCCAAGGTAGTAAATGAAAGAGATAATGAATAAAATAAATAGAAGATTTGAAAGTGATGCTAGAACAATACACGGCATTATCATCAAATCTGCAGTCACAGCTTCAGACTCCTGCTGAGGGATTAACGCTTTATTGAAATGCTCCTTGGTCTACAGCTGTAGCCTGTAGGGGTCTGGGGATCGTTCGAGTCAATGATGTGCTTTTGTTTCCTTTGTATTTATAAGAGATCAACCCCAAATGCAAACAGGCATCAGAGACAAGCAATGACATCGCCTTTTTTCCTTCTCGACGACACATGCCGTTGATGCCCATCTGTGACATGCGGTGAAGATTCTCGCATAAGATTTGATTTCTTTTCTCACCTTCTTGTTCTATAGATGCATACCATCTGTTTCACTTCCTGCCTGGCAGGACGTTTTCTTTCAGCTCTGTTAGAAATGCACACTTCTATCATGGCACGTTCTGAGTGTTATTTAGCATGTTTTCTACAGCCTTGGTTATTCAGTCAGTGGCCTTCTTATTGCCATACATTTTTTTATGAGAACTTTTGTTTTCTGCTGAATTAAAAAAATAAATAAATAGGGCTGCCCCCTAATAGTCGACCAAAATATTATTAGTAGCTTAGTCACAGGAAATGTTTTTGTTTTTTAAATCCACAGGAAGTGGCAAAGTCACGGATCATTAAAGAAGAGTTGTCGTAAATATCATAAATTCTGTCATTAATTACTCATCCTCATGTCGTTCTACACCAGTAAGACCTTTGTTCTTCTTCGGAACACAAATTAAGATATTTTTGATAAAATCCGATGGCTTAGTGAGGCCTGCATTGAAAGCAAGACAATTAACACTTTCAATGCCCAGAAAGCTACTAAAGACGTATTTAAAACAGTGACTACAGTGGTTTAACCTTAATGTTATGAAGCGACAAGAATACTTTTTGTGCACCAAAAAAATAAAAAAAATAATGTCTTTATTCAACATTATCTAGTGATGGGCGATTTCAAAACACTGTTTCATGAAGCTTCGAAGCTTTACAAATCTTTTGTTTCGAATCGGTGGTTTGGAGCGTGTATCAAACTGCCAAAGTCACATGATTTCAGTTACATCATAAGTGTTTTGAAATTTCAATGGTTCACCACTGGGGGGTGTGACTTTGGCAGCTTAATACGTGCTCAGATGAGAATTTCGGTGAACTAACCCAACAGCTGGTCTATGTGGTAATTACAGTACATCGGGCAGGACATCCAAATGCTCGCCTATCATTCATCGACCTCAAATATGGTTTATCATCTCAAACATGTAAGTAGTAGCAACTTTACTTGGCTGCTCGCTCTAACGTTAACCTAGAAAAATATGGGCTAATCAAGTGTTTGTGTGCAGTGTGAAAGCTGAATAGTAGCGTGCTTACTGGATGACATGGAGGCGCCGGTGCGATCACTTGCACTTGCGACACTTAATATTAAATTATATTATTGATTTGACTGCACTGACACTATTGGATGAGAACTGAACTGAGCTGGACGTTGATATCACTGTTTTCTCCAGAGCTGCTTTATAGATGAATTGAACTCATTCTATAATTGATTTAACTTTACACAGTTATTGAACTGAACTGATTTCAACTTAATAATGACTGTTCACTGTTGTCTTTTTAGAGCTGCTTTACAGCTGGATTGAACTTTTTCATCATTGAATCATTATTTTTCTGTTTATCAATGTAAAGCTTGACTTGACTTAAATAAGGACATTATTGACTATAAGTGACTTTGGCAGTTTGATACACGCTCCAAACCACTGTATTGAAACAAAAGATTCATAAACTTCGAAGCTTCATGAAGCAGTGTTTTGAAATCGCCCATCTCTAGATATTGTTGAATAAAATCGTTTAGTTTTTTTGCCGCACAAAAAGTATTCTCGTCGCTTCATAACATTAAGGTTGAACCATTGTAGTCACATGAACTGTTTTAAATATGTTTTTAGTAGCTTTCTGGGCATCTGAAAGCAACATGTTCTCCAACCAATACACCTATATAGGTCGTTTGTCACTTCTCTGAAATTCGACCCATGGGAGCGTTTACTAAAGTTGCACCCCTATCGACAACAGGACACTTTCATTTTAATGCATTGTTCCCTTTTATCTCCGTCATATTTCGGGTTTCGCGTAGCTCAGTTGGCAGAGCTTTGCAATATATAACAATATGCGATCATGCAATCATGCGATCGTGGGTTCAATCCCAGGGAACGCATGTGCTCATAAAGTGTATATGCACTATAATCACTAAAGGTAGGTTTAGGGGTGGGGTGGGTGTAGTCATAAAAAAAAAAGAAGAGTTTTGCTAAATAGAAATAGGAAAAATTGACATTGCATTTAAATGAACACGCATTATGATTGGTAACGACAGTCATACGTCATTTCATGACGACAGACGTAACACGATACTGTCATTATTTTTACGCCAGCTAGAGGCCGCATGACTTAACATAAATATAGGTTGTAATAAGGTGCTTGAAAAACGACCTATAGGGTCGTTTTTTTTTTTTTTGTAGGACAGTCTCTCTGAAAGTGTTAATTATCTTGCTGGCAATAGAGGCGGTGAGTAATAAATGATAGCATTTTCATTTTTGGGTGAACTAAGCCTTTAAGTTGAAAATGAAAGTGAGAAGTGAAAGTAACTTGGATGGGTTAAATAAGTCCTAGTATGGGTCACCCTACCTGGCCTTCACATGTCAGTGCACACACATTAGGAGAAGTGAGTAGTGAACACACACACACCTGGAGCAGAGGGCAGCCATTTTTCTAGCAAATGTAGTTAAATTATAATGGGGAGGAAGAAAGATCTTTCTGAATGCCCATTCAGTTTTCGCAAAATATTGTTTTCATGTCTTTTGCAAGACATTGGACCATTTTATGCTTTTCATCTTCAGAAAGATTTTTCTTCCTCCCCATATTTCATGAGAACTGTGACTTACTTAATAATGTGGAACAAAAAAGTAGGTTTTACCTAAGAAAACCTGGCACACTATTGTATATTTATGCAATTTATTTTAGTTCACTGCCAATCAAAACTTTGGGGTCAGTAACATTTAATGTCGGTAGGATTTTGTCAGTAATGTTTTTGAAAGAAGATTCTTCTGCTCACCAAGGCTGCATATATTTGATAAAAAATACAGTAAAGACAGAAATATTGTGAAATATTATTACAATGTAAAAGAACTGTTTTCTATTTCAATATATTATAAAATATAATTTATTCCTGTGATGCAAAGCTGAATTTTCTGCATAATTTCTCCAGTCTTCAGTGTCACATGATTCTTCAGAAATCATTCTAATATGATGATTTGCTGCTCAAGAAACATTTCTTCTTTTTATTTTCAATACTGAAAACATGAAAAATAACAGCATTTACTTGAAATAGAAATCGTTAGTAACATAAAAAATGTTTGTACTGTCTGTCTTTTTGTCAATTTAATGCTTCTTTGCTGAAAAAGTATTAATTTATTTAAAAAAAAAAACCTTACTGACCCCAAACCTTTGAACAATGATATGTAGAAATTAACATTAACCAAGACTGATAAGTTTTCATATTGTATGAGTTATTGCATTAACCAATGTTTCAATAATATTTAATTTTCAGATGTATCTTTATATGTGGTAAGGTAACACACTTAAAATGACTAGTATTTCTTACACTGCATTCAGTGCTGTTGATTAAGTTAGCATGTTAAACTAACTCCTATGTGTATGTGTACCACCTACATGTACCCCTCCTTCCACCCGTCCTCCATTCACCTTTGATGGATCACTCGGCTTCTGCTCTGAATAACTCTTCTTTTCACCCTCTTAAGCATCTGTGTGTTGGTGTTGTAGCTTTGCATGCCATACGGGCCCGTGATCAAACTCTACAGCCGTCCGCTCTGATGATGGGCCGGTATAAGACAGACCCTCGGGCTGGATCCGCTCCACTCGTTTTGCTTCAACCAGATGCTTGTCTGCTGCATGGATCACTGTGTTTCTGCTCCGGCAACCAGGGAGGGAAACCAGGTCATCGTGTATTCAGAGCCGAGGAATCGACCTTTTCATCTTCAGTGTTTATGTCCAAGGAAGACTCCACAGCAAGTAGGAGGCCAGTGTTGGTAGGAAACCCTGCTGGGCCTCGGCGCGACCCACTCAAAGGATACCGTCGGAGAGGAAGGGCAGGTCCGGTCGAGGCCATTGCTGCTGGAGATGTAGAAAGCAAAGTGAGATGGAGATATTCCAAGCAGATCAGTCTTGTCCCGCAGTGTCAAGGTTGCTTGTCCTTGCTTTTGATTTCATTCCAAGTGTTATGTTAAACATGTCTGTCTTTTTCTAACACAGTTATCGGTGGTGTTCGCTAAGGCAAGTATTGCTCAGACTTACTCTATGGTTAGTTTGCTTAAATCAGAATTAAACTTTCCACACTTGTCCAACGTTTGCTCTACATACACAAATGAAACCTCAAACCATGCAGCTCTTTGTGGAGAGATACTACCAGTGTAACCTCGAGTTACGTAATCAGATTACTTTTTCAAGCTTTCCTGTAGCTCAGTGGTTAGAGCATGGCAGTAGCAATGCCAAGGTCATGGGTTCGATCCCAGGGATTGCACATACTCAGATACAAATGTATAGTATAATGCAATGTAAGTCGCTTTGGATAAAAGCGTCTGCCAAATGCATAAATGTAAATGTAAGTAACTAGTAAAGTAACACATTACTTTTTCAATTTACAACAAAATATCTAAGTTACTTTTTCACAATTATTGACTGACAGATCATTTACTTATCTCACTTGCACCAAAACATTCAGTATTCCTCAAAGTGAAATGCATTCTCAGAATTTTATGCAAACCTATATTAAATTACACAAATATACTTTATGTATTTAATCTCACTTTATTAACCAGTGTCTTTGCTGCTGACCTTCAATGATCTAATTCAACCATACAAGCAAAAATTACTTTAGATTAGATTTAGAAATAAGAGTGTTGAACTTCCTTCTCCTGTATCCTATTCTTCTGCGATCCAGAATGGCAGCACAGCTGAAAGGATTGTTTGAGCTGCGCCCTCTACTGTACAGGCGTAAATATGCATTTCCTTCGGGCCTGAGGCTTATTCATTTCACTTTTGGTGTGAAAGGGCCATTTGCCAAAAATTGAACTTTTTTGTTGTTATTAAAAAACAAACAAGCAATTACTTTTCATAAAAAGTAACTAAGTAATGCAATTAGTAAATTTTTAAGGGAGTAACACAATATTGTAATGCATTAAGTAACTTTTCCCAACACTGGCTACTATATTTATAAGTGGTCAAACTTATAGTATATAATATAGTATAATACAATTTGTTATATACAAATATTTTATTTGTATAAAAAAAGTTTGGGGTCAGTTTTTTTTAACATTTTTTAATAGTTAATACTTTTATTCAGCAAAGAAGCATTCAGTTCATCAAAAGTGGCAGTAAATGCTGTTCAGTTTATTTAAATAAGTTTATTTAAACTTTCTATTTGTCAAAGAATCCTGAAAAAAAATTATCCACAAAAATATTAAGCAGCACAACCGTAACCATAGATAATACAAAATACAAAATTATTTAACATATTATTATTATTATACAGTATTTTATTTTTTACTCACTATAACATGTTTTTTGTCTTTATTGCTTTTGCTAATAGATCATGAAACATAGTATAGTAGAGTTCATATATCTTTTATTATTTCTTGTTTTCACTTAAATTAATAGATCACACAGTTTCAAAAGGACCTCAAAGCTTCAGTAATGTCTAAAATAGTGCCTGTGAAAACAAAGGAATTCTCGGCACTTAGAAATCCGTCTCTTTGAATCTAAGTGTGAGCACAAAAGCAGAAAAAGCAGAATCATTTCTCTGATTTACATTCTTTTACCAAGTCTGAATATTTTAAGAAGCAGCACCACATATCCAATTAAAAGTTTGTATTCATAGTGGTTTTCTTTGTGAGCGTCTTTGAAGATTTTTATATATACATGTCTATGTGTGAGTGTGTGTGTGTGTGTGTGTGTGTGAAAGTTTCCTCACTAAATAATTCTTTTTGCTGTATTTCCTTATCTTTCATGTATTCTCTCTCAGTAAATGTTATTTGGTGTGTTTTCTTATCTCCTTTTAGGGCAGAAACTATAGACATAAGGCAGCATATTCCAGTCAATAACCGTCTTTCATCAAGTAAAACATCACATTTTGTGGTAATTTAATTTTTGATCACTATTCTAATTTTTGAATGGGAAGGGGGTGAGTTTTTTGTGTCATTTAAAGAATTCTCCAGGTTCAGTACAGCAATATGTATACACACAGTTCTTAGCAACACATTTCTGTCGCTATACATTAAATTACATTAAAGGGTTAGTTCACTCAAAAATGAAAATTCTGTCTTTAATTACTCACTATCATGTCGTTCCACACCTTCGTTCATCTTCAGAACACAAATTAAGATATTTTTGATAAAATCCGATGGCTCGTGAGGCCTTCATTGAGAGCAAGTTAACTTAGACTTTCAAATGCCCAGAAAGGTACTAAAGTTATATTTAAAACGGTTCATCTGACTTTTGTCAGATAAACTGTTTTAAAAATAACTTTATTCAACAATATCTAGCACTCGTTACTGAACTAAACACTACTTCATGAAACTTCGAAGCTTTACAAATCTTTTGTTTCGAATCAGTGGTTTGGAGCACGTATCAAACTGCCAAATTCACGTGAATTATTGAAATTTCGAAACACTTAATCATGTGACTTTCGCAGTTTGAGATCATTTGATACATGCTCCGAACTACTGATTTGAATCAAAAGATTCATAAAGCGTCGAAGCTTAATGAAGCAGTTTTGAAATCGCCCATCACTAGATATTTTTGAATAAAGTCGTTAAGTATTCTCGTCGCTTCATAACATTAAAGGGGTGGTTCAATGCGATTTCACTTTTTTAACTTTAGTTAGTGTGTAATGTTGCTCCTTGAGCATAAACAGTATCTGCAAAGTTACAGTGCTGAAAGTTCAATGTAAACGGAGATATTGTCTTTTAAAGTTATGGCAGTTTAATGCCTACAAAAACGACCGGTTTGGACTACAACAAGCTTCTTCCCGGGTTGGTGACATCATAAACCCTGCAAAACACGCCCCCGGGAACACGCAACAAAGTGGGCGAGGCCATGTTGCACAGCATAATGGAAGCGGAAGAGTTGTGTACACCGGACGAGAGCGGCGCGACGCGTCAGAAGATAATAGAACCCATTATAATCTGTGATATTTTCTACACTGGATGCGCCGCTAAAGACAGCTTCCAGAATCTACACGAGTTTAATGCTGGATTTGCACAAAGGCTTTTACTGAAAGATGAAGCAATTCCCACTTTAAAAGCAGAAGCTGCTGTTTATTGGCTTCAAACTGTAAGTACGTTTTATTGTTTTTATATGTCTTTTAAACGTACAGTTCTGTTGCTATTTTTGGTTGCATCAAGGACATGTACAAAGAGCAACTTGTTTTTCCTTCGCTAGCCAGTTAGCTAAATTCTAGTGCATACTTCTCCAACAAAGGCCAACAAACGTCTATGTTCACAGACAAACAGTTGTTCATGCTATAAATTAAACGATACCTTTACAAAAATGCGACTCAGTCATGTATTCAGGCTACAGTAAAGCTTTAATCAGGATAAAACCGTATATTGAAAGCTAACAAACAGCAGTGACAGAATATCTAAACACTTTGACACAAATAAAAAAAAATTAAATACCATTCAGAAACGTCATTTTAAAGCCGTGTTTGCAGCTTGACCCTCTTCATCTGGATCTAATTCGGGCTCAATTTGATGCAGCAATATAGACGCTATTATTTACATTTCCACCAGAGCGCGTAACTACGAATGGTAAGGGGCGTGGCGTTTCCAGACGCTTCAGCGAATCACGATACACTGGGCCAGCTACCAACCTGCTAACCAATCTGAGCATATTGCGTATTTCGGAGGGAGTGGCTTCATAGAAGCAGGAAGTCAAACGAGCCGTTCATATGACAGTGGAAACAGAGCTGTAGAATAAAAGTAAAATATATGAAAAAACAGTGTTTTCAAAAAAATGAAGCATTAAGACATGTTAAACTGCGCCCCAAAAACACAATCAAGCCTAGAAAAAAAACACTGAACCACCCCTTTAAGGTTGAACCACTGTAGTCACATGGACTGTTTTAAATATGTTTTTAGTAGCTTACTGGGCATTTGAAAGTCTAAGTTAACTTGCTCTCAATGAAGCCATTGGATTTTATCAAAAATGTCTTAATTTGTGTTCCGAAGATGAATGAAGGTCTTACGGGTGTGGAACGATATGAGGGTGAGTAATTAATGACATTATTTTCACTTTTGGGTGAATTAACCCTTTTAAAAGTGTATGTATGTATGTATGTAATGTGTGTGTGTGGGTGTATATATATATATATATATATATATATATAGTGTATGTGTGTGTATATTATATATGCATAAGTCTGTCTGTGAGCAATCTTAACTGTGTTTGAACCTGAAAAATTCCTTTAAATACATTGATTTCATTGAGAGGCCAAATTCTATTTTCTAGGTTAAAGTATTCGTTCTTGAATTCAATGATCCATTAAAGAAGTCACATTTCTCCAAGCCTGAGCAGAGATGCAGGGTTTTGTTTTACAGGATTCTGACCTTAGACGTCTGCTTCAGTGAAGATAGCCACCCAATTTCCCTCTTTTAAGAAAACACCATTAATTGGTTTATTTTTGGGATTTTTTTTTTCTTCGCCATATCTTTCAATCAGATGCCTTTTATGCCCTTCTTTAGGTCTAATGTATTTGGGTAGAACATACTGTAGTTTTTAGTTAGCATTTTCAGATCAAAAATCACTTTTCTTAATTGCCTTCGAGTTAAACTGAAGGATATTTGAAAGGCAATGGAAGCTTTTATAGAGGAGAAATAAAGGAGAACAGAACAACATTGTGTTTTTTTTCCCCCTGCCTGTTTAGATTTTACCAAAGGACATTGTGTCTGGGAGACAGCCAGCAGTCTACACTGACTGTAAAATATATGTGTGTGTGTGTGCGTTGTTTGTGTGTTTGTTTGCCCGCCTTTCTCTCTGGCCATGTTTGTCTTTGTTTACTGCTCTGTTGGACCTTGGAGAGAACAGAAAAACTACAATTCTCTCGTGATTCTAGTGCTGGCCTGGATTTCAGAGTTGAGGCACTGTTTCATAATTGAAAGTTCTCCACTGTCTGTTCTGTCCAGATGTCCAGTGTGTCTGAAGACTTACCCACAATGCAACTGTAAGAAACCACACAACCTTTTCACCTTAATTAGATCACTTTTCCAACATTGAGAACCCAAGTATATCTTTACAAATAATTATGCTAAACACACTGCAGTACACACTGTTTTTGTAGTTGTGACATACACTTCCAGCTTTAGCAAGATATCTGCCTCTAGTAAACCTTTTGATTGCATTGATTGTAGTTCTGTGAAGACACTTTTGACTATCAGCAAGTCTTTTGCACTTCACAGCCTTTTCTGGTTGAGATCCGCCCACTTAGACAGGAAGATGCTGTGGTGTCTTTCAGACGTGTGTAAATCTGAATTTGATGATACCACAATAATAGACAGGCTTTGGAGGAAAAACAAAAAAAAGTTTTCACAAACGGTTGAGTGGAACAAGTGTGATAGATGTTGTGAACTGATTTTATGTCAAGAATAGTAAGTGGGTGTTTTTTGCACTTTGAAGTTGCAGGGCTTGATTTTATTAAAAAGAGATTTTAACTTATTTCTATTTATAATAAAACAATAAAGCTGCCCCCCCCAGGAAATACATTAGGGACCGTTCACACAGAACACGTTTTTCCATTCCACTGCACTATTTTTCCATTATTTTTCAATGTAAACACACTCTAGATGGACATCTTTAACCGCTGCACTCGCAATTTAAGTCTTTTGCAGCACCTCGCATGTAAGACAGCATTCAAAAAACGTTGGACTCAAGTTCAACTTTTAAAAAGCGTCTCTAGACCTTGCGCTTATTTTTGTTCTACTGACCTGTGTCTCGCGTTTGTTTTGTTCTGTGTGAACCGGCCCTTAGTCTGCATATTAATAGCTCAAGACTTTGTCATGAGCACTAAAATGGTTTAGGATGAGATGCGTAAGAAATTAGTCCTAGAGTTTTAAGGACAAAAACCTGACAAATTACTTGAAATAAAAGTGAACAATGGCTTGGAGTGTTGCAACCAGAGTATAAGCGGAATAATTGACTCTGGTCTGTTGAATTATTAGAAAAATAATGCTATGAAATTAGCCTTAGCAAGACAAAGAAGTTTGCCATTTTATTCCAAAAATGTGATTGTGCTTTTAAACGCAACCATTCTTGATCTAGTGGAAATAATGCTGTGGTGGGGATTGGCAAAATTCACCGTACTTGAAGATTCAATTACTGATTAATTCACTAAGATAACTACAACAAAACAAAGCAGAATATTCAATTTGTTCATGAATATCCAGTTTCATGAGTACATATGGCTAGATTTACTAATAGCTTGCTCCAGCGTAACCCTCTTTTGCCATTAAAAAAACTACTATCAAGATTTACTAAAGACACACAGTGAGAAATTAGTGATGAAAAGGCGAGGACACTCTTATTTTTGTGCAAAATTTATGTGAGGAGAGTAGTTGAATGAATCCTGATTTACTAACGTTTGCAGTCGTCAATTTTCTTGCCCAAAAAACATTTAACGCCCTCCCAAAAAGCATGTCTCGACCCATTTTTCGCTTGACATGGTTGCGATAGTGGCGACAAACATATCGTTTGCCAATCCACGTTATTTTTAATTTGCTGAGACCCTACACTAATTAGCGCTACTCTTGGTAAATTTCGTTGGTCGTTATGGAAATGAGCTGGCTGCGCCTGTCCTTTAATTTGCGCATTGTCAGTAAAGGGGCATATAAAGGGGCATTTACATGTAAACATTACGCATAATTTACATGAGGGTCTGAAAATGCAAACTTTTGAACAAAAACGTGAATTTGTGAAAACGGTGATGTCATGCACATGTGTATTTCGTGTTTAGTCTATGGGGTGAATGTGATTTCACCAAGTACGACATGTTCCTGGATCAACATCTTTGTTGATCCTGGAACAACATTCCAATCAACCAATCAGATTTGAGTGACAAGTTTACCGTTTATGTCAAGTTTAGGCTTGCAACCAGGGTTAGGTGTTTCTCCATCATTGTTATTCACCTATCTTTCCCTCTGATTTTAGGGATAAGTTATAGGGTTAGGTTTAGGGGTAGGAATAGGGTTAAGACTAAATCTTCAGACAGGAATGTTGTTCCAGGATCAACAAAATATGTTGATCCAGGTACATGTCCTACTTGGCAAAATCATGGTGACCGTCTGTAGGCGCGTAGTTTTTCCTTACAAAGTGACATCGCTAACTACTGGCCTGGCAGTACTGGCAAACCTTTCAATCCAGTGATTACTGTCATTCATGCTCAGAAGCGCTCATTGTAGCAGAGAAGTACCTAGTTTATGATGAAACCATGTGCACCATCACTCCTGGAACTCCCAGTCATATTAAAATGGACAGTTTCATTTTTGTGTACAATATGGCCATGCCATCTGAGACTAGATGTCATTGACATTAAAAAGCCAACATTTCATAACTCTGAATGATGGAATTATAGACCTCTGAGCACTTGCACATTACACAATCACTGTAACCGCAAACACCTTATTACAGGTCTCGCTAACGTTTTTTCAGTTTGAGCTGTGAAATTTACTTAGGTGCCTTTAAGCTGCTTACTTGCAAATATTTGACCTACGCTGACAGTGAGTGATTACTGATAGCACAGGCATCGGCGGTGTACCAGCGCACCATTAGCATGTCATTACGCATAATTACTCCGCGTGGCAGAGGGGAAGTGAACTGAGCTTTGCATTTAAGCAGAAATGAGCTTGTGTAAATGACACACAGTCCTGTCAGTTAGGAGTGTTGTTGGTGCCCGTGTGTGGTTATAAGCTCGAGGTTACCTGTTGACTGTGGTCGTGGTATTAGTTTGGTTAGTGGTAAGAGGAGTTGTGTGTTTGTGTGTGTTTTTCTGTATAGGGCTGGTTGGAGGAGTGTCTGTGGTTGAAAGTGTGTGTGTATTGTTTATGTTTTTGTCAAACATACTTGCCCTCATTTATGAAACAAATGTACGACCGAAAACTGGGCATACGGTCGCTTCCATTCAAAACTTGGCATTTATCAATATGGATGTGAGTGATGGCTTCGATACAATCTCACGCTAACTCAAAGTTTTTGAGTTTGCATGAACTTGCGTGCAGCATTGTAAATCTGGTGGAGAATTGTAATGAAAGCATTTTGCTCATTTAGACTATTTTCCTGACTGACAACCTAACTGTCATTAACAGTTAAAATAAGAACGTCATATTAAAATTTAATTAAATTATAATAGATAATAAAAATGGGTGTCTGTGACCCATTTTTGAATGTGTGCATTTACGGCGGACGGAGAGACAGGTTTTTTCTTCACACAAATAAATGGTTTGGCCTCAGAACACTTGGAATATTTGTACATTTTGAATAAATTGTGAATATAGTCGTATCTGCCTGTTAGATCCTGTGTTTTATATTATATAATTCACAAATGGGAGGTACGATACCCTTGTGGGCAGCACGCCAACATATAGTGCCATTGCGCTTCAGGCGACCCGAGTTCGAGTCCCGGCTCGTACACATTTAGAGATGCTGTCCCCCTCTCTCTCTCACACATCGCTTCCTTTCCACTCTGTACTATCCTATCACAATAAAGTCAAAAATCGCCAAAAAATAAATCTTTAAAAAAACAAACAAATGGGTAGGTTTTAGGGGTGGGGTTACCTGTTAAAACGTGTCGAAATAGTGTGTAAATAAAATAATGCTGGCTGATTAAATTGAGAATCACACCCCAACATATCATACTGGCAAAATTATAACCCACTGTATAATTCCATCATGATGATAACATCCCCATAGCCAACACATCTGTGTAGGACACCAAAGGTTTCTCATTGAAAGTGAGAACGTGTTGGAGGAACATTTGAAATGCATTTGAATGGAAAATAATAGGGTTTTTTTTTTACACAGTGTATACAGTAAAGCCTGTTCATGTTGCCTGAGTTACAGTGGTGTCAGTGAAAGAGATCGAGGTAGAATGACACAATGCCCTTGACGTCAATGTGCACAGCTTTTTGTGCCTGAAGACTGCCGTCACTATAGGTTCCATATGTGTTGGTCAATGCCTGTGTTATGTAGTTAGATGTAGTTGTATTTTCAGGTCAGTGTAACTAATACAGTGATTTTCCAGTATGTAATGAAAAAAAATCAATAATTGTTTAGCTTTTTCTTGGTTGGATGACAGATCGTAGCAGTGAGAGCTGTCTGAAAGCAAAGGGCTGTTTGACCCTAATTGAAAGGCTACATTTGTGATGATCGGTTTCAAGGATGTTGTACCATCTGTTTTGGAAAGTCTTTGTTTTATTATTATTATTGTTACTATGACCTATTATTATTGTTCTTATTTTTCATTTCGAGGCGATAAAGTAATCATACTGTGTACCATATACTGCAGGATGAGTGGCAATTCTAACCTCCAATGTTTATTAGGAAAGCATACGCTTTGTAGAAATCAAATATTAAATTATTGATAATTTCAGTCTATTTACTTGCATTCATACAAGAACTATCTGTTTGTGACATTGAGCAGCTTGTGTTAATTAATGCATACAGTAAGTAGCCATGCTTTGATTGCACAGAAAGTTGAATATGAAGCCCTGTTTTGAGAATTATTAAATTTTGGAGTGAAAGGACCCCTCCACATTACAGAGAGACTATAATCTGCTGATGCCTTTCTCCCATTTCATGGGTCATTTCATATTTTAGAATTTATTTTACCCAACTCCTCCAACAATATCCAGTGTTAATTCGATATGCAAAGACAGCTCTAGTAATGTGCTCTGCCGTTCACTTGGAAACAATGTTAGAAAGCACATATGTGATTAGATTAGTTGGCACATCTAGAACTGCAGCAAAATGACTGCGCATCTGAAATTTCTTGCCGCATACTGAGAGACCCAGCATGCTTTAAATTATTACATAATTTATCATTTATATAGAACATAATGACTCTTCATATGCACTCTTGTATGCACAGTATACCATGTACTGTGAGTGTGTGTGTGTGTGTGTGTGTGTTCTTGTTTATATTACATCGTGGGGACCAAATGGCCCCACGATGTAATAAAAACCTGAGATCACCTACATCGTGGGGCCCAGCCAGCGGTCCCCACGAGGGAAATGGATTAATAAACATACTAAATGATGTTTTTTTGAAAATGTAAAAATGCAGAATGTTTCCTGTGATGGTTAGGTTTAGGGATAGGGGTAGTGTAGGGGGATAGAATATACAGTTTGTACAGTATAAAAACCATTACGCCTATGGAGAGTCCCCACTAAGATAGCAAAACAAACCTGTGTGTGTGTGTGTGTGTATATATATATACCGATCAGGCATAACATTATGACCACCTTCCTAATATTGTCTTGGTCCCCCTTTTGCTGTAAGTTGCTGTAAATCCTGTATGTTGCGAGGTGGGGCCTCCATGGATCGGATTTGTTTGTTCAGCACAACCCACAAATGCTCAATTGGATTGAGATCTGGGGAATTTGGAGGCCAATTCAACACCTCAAACTCGTTGTTGTGCTCCTCGAACCATTCCTGAACCATTTTTGCTTTGTGGCAGGGCGCATTATCCTGCTGAAAGAGGCCACAGCCACCAGGGAATACCGTTTCCATGAAAGGGTGTACA
>RJVU01031169.1:732066-800053 GCA_003731715.1 Anabarilius grahami
ATATATATATACATATATATATATATACATATATATATATATATATATATATATACATATAATATGTATTTCAACTTTCACACTCACTGATTGCAATTGTGTTCAACCGTGATTGAAGCTACGCCTGTATATTTATAATACTTATTTACACATTAGATGTCATACAGTATGTTACCAGAAAGTCTGTTCTTATGAAGGTTTCATAACACATGGAAGTATGAGCAAATCTGTATTTCTATGGAAGACAGAAGGGTGGAAAGAACATCTTGCTATCTCTCATCGCCTCTCCTTCTCATGTGAACATCTGGACTCGTCTGTCTTCATTTGTAGTTTTGTTGAAACGTGCCTTTCCATGCACACGGAGTGCTCCATATGTCAGATTTTGTGGGACCAGTGTGAATATCAAGGCTGCTTTTATTTATTATTTAGTTTAGAATCAGCCTTATGCTGGTTACAAATGATGGAATTCTTTTCATATTAGTTATTTAAGCATGTATGAGGACATAAAACAATAAAGAGAAAATATCAAGCAAATTCACTTAAATGCTAAATTATGGTGTATGCTATATGTTCTGCTTATTTAAAATTACCGTCATACATTTCAGCACAAATTCAGCAGCCTAATTTCTATAGAAATTGTGCCTATTTTACCGTATTCACAAAATAAGCGGTAATTGCCTTCCACAATTAACTTTTCATCCAACACAGCCATCATCATCAAATGATAATGAAATGATGGTTACACTGGTTACCAGTACACTACAGAGTGGATTTAAAAATTTTACTTTTCGTTTATAAATCCCTAAATGGAATGGCTCCACCTTACCTTTCCACCCTTTTGACTGAACACCATCCAACAAGATCACTCCGGTCATCTAATCAGAGACTGTCTATCCCTAAATCTAGGATAAAATGTAGGGGGGACCGTGCCTTTTCTGTAGTTGGTCCTAGACTCTGGAATTATTTGCCCATTTCAATTAGACAGGCTCCATCTCTATCTGTTTTTAAATCTAAGTTGAAAACATATTTGTTTGAAAGGCATATAATACATGTTGAAGCACCCTTACATTGTCTTTTATTGTTATCTTTTAACGCTGAAGCACCATTTTTAGTCCATTTTATGGTATGTTTTTACAATTTTCTGTGTATGTGTTTTATTGCTTAATAATTTTTTGTCTTTTTACTTATTGTGTTTTACTGTGTTTTTAGCTATTGTAAAGCACATTGGACAACATAGATTGTATTTAATTGTGCTATATAAATAAATAGCCATGATGAATCAAATGTTTTTAGCATTTTACGCAGTTGAAAATAGTGCTGTAAGGGGTAGGCTTTCCCTCTTTACCATGGCATGTGCTTTGTACAGGTTGTATTCATTAACTTTCATATCTTTTATGGAGTTTTTTTAATTTTTAATTTTATTTTTTACTGAAAGTCTTTTGGAAAGATGTTTCATCAGTTGATCATTTGACATGTTGTTAGACAACAGTTCAATCCATTGAACACTGTTCTTCTTAGCCTCATTTTTATTCAAAAATTAAATGTGGCGCAGTGTATGACATCAGGCAGATTGCAGAGTAAAAACTTCTACTAATTAAAGTTGCTGCAGTTAAAAAAAAAAGCTTGCAGTTGTATCTCAGGAGTGGGCTGGATCTCATATTGCGCTGCTAGAGGTGAATTTCTTGGACCGGCTCAAGATGGATGAAAGCGAAAGCATTGTTTTCATTAATCAAAAATGAAAGTCGAAGGTTCAAAGATGATCCGATACCGTCGTATTTCCGACCATTCCAACCATGTTATTCCCATGACCCCCCCGGGCAGTGTGCGGGAAACCACGAGTCGGTGGAGGATGTCAATGGAGGAGAGGCTTCACTAAGCTGAATAAACTGCTTTTGTTAGAAAACGGCTTATCATTTAATGAATCGACAGCCCATCATCTAATCTTCAGCATGTCTTCTCTTAAACATTCCTTTTGAATCGAAAAAAAAATGCTGTTTTATAAGAGAAGTTACGAACTATTGCACAACTGATATGATTCAGTTTACAGCACTTCTCATTCATTTCTATGGTATCCGCAAACAGTGGCTGACTGTCGCACAACTCTGAACGAAATTCAATAACGTCAAGGTTGTAATGTGATTGGTTATCAAGTCACACATGATCAAAGTTAGCCGTTTCAATGATAGAACCATGGACCCTCATATCTCCCAATAATAAATGCCATCTCTGGTTCTAGAGCACTTTTACATATGCTCACTCTTCAAAAATTCCACTTTAATTCTCTTGACAAGCTAAAAGACATAAAATTACATAATATACACTGTTCAAAATAAATGTTCTGGAATCTATGATTCCATGATGAACATATAACATCAATGGAACTTTGTCATTGCACAAAAGATTCTTTGTAGTGGAAAAATATTCTTTTAAGATTACTAAAATGTTCACAGTAAAAAAAAAAAAAATTTGAAAAAATTATTATTTTATGAACTTTTCAATGAAAGGTTATTTTGGAGCCAAAAATGGTTTTTCTATGGCATCGCTGCTTAAAACACTATTCAAAACCTTTATTATCTTTATGTACATGGAATGAAAGATATTCATGTACAGTGGCCCTAAAAAGTATTTGGACACTTAAAGGGATAGTTCAACCAAACATAAAAATTCGGTCATCATTTACTCACCATCAGGTCATTCCAAACCTTTATGACTCTCTTTCTTCAGCTGAACATGAAAGTTGATAAAAGGATATGATTGGATTAACTGATTGATAATGGAATAATAGATATGAAACAAATCAAAACTATCATTTAAAGTATTTACACATAAGCCTTTGTATCAAATTGATTTTAAGATCACGAGAAAGATTAATTCAATCAAGTGTGTTCAAACTTTTAACTGGTAGTGTAGATAAACATACACAGACTGAGCAGTTTTATGTGACAAATAAACAGAGAACTAATCAAGAATAATGAAGGGATGTTAATTAACATGTTATGCAAATTAGTTGTTAATCACGCAAGCAAACTGAAGTTCTTTCAGTTGGACCATGTGCACCCTGAGAAGTTTGGTTGTGTTTTGGCGAGATTGTGTCTGGCACTGGGCTGATCTCACCACTCCTACACACCACATGCTAGCGCTCCCGTCAGAAACTCATACACAGCCCAACTCAGCCCACTCTGAGTGCCAAAAACAGGCAACTCCTCGCTAGTTGGATGGAGGGATGGATGGTTAGCAGTGTTGGGAAATCTACTAAAACAGTGCCTCATCATTTAAAGAAATTCAACTACAGTGCTCTTTCATAAAGTAATTAGCTACACTAAACTTTACTAACAAAAAGTAGCTAACTACGCTATGGTTCAAAAGTTTGAGGTTAGGAAGATTTTCAAATGTGTCAGTAATAACATGTTACAAAAGATTCAAATGAATGTCATTATTTTTGATCTTTTAACAATATATATATTGATAATACGTCATGTTTCTTGCACAGCAAATCAGCATATTAGAATGATTTCTGAAGGTTCATGTGACACTGAAGACTGGAGTAATGTTGCTGAAAATTCAACTTTGCCATCACAGGAGAAATATATTCAAAATTTTATATTAATAAAAGTTTAAAATATATTAAAATAGAAAAAAAAAATATTTCACAATATTGTTGTTTTTACTGTATTTATAAAATGGTTATTTCCTGTCCTTGATTCTGATTGGTCGTGAATAAAACACAGCTATGACCGCTTCACCCAACGGTTCCTTGTATCACTACACAACACCCTTAGCAACCACTCTTAGCAATGTAAACTGTATGTTTTCAATTGATATTGTTCATTGAAGCTTACTGTATTATGCAGAAGAGTATTGTGAGAAGGAGATTGAGTGAGCGAGTTTATTACCTGCATTCAGATTTAGCATTTTCCTTCAGGTCAGTCCTGTGTTCATAATAAAAAATTTGTTTAAATGTCCGATGTATTATCTTGTCCTTTTAACAGTTTAGGGGTTTTCCCGTGACTGACAGCGCTAGTCAAAGCATTTGTCAGTTGCGTCTTGTTCCGTGTTCACAACAATTCAGTCTTTTCAATGTAAAAGTCTTCGCTACTGACTGACACACTCATACAGACAGTCTTTGCTGCCATCTACTGGCGTAATAATGTAACTTCTGTTGCGGTTCACGGACAGGGACTATTTTTTCCGGCGGAAGGAAGGCTTTTGGTGAAAGTTTACTTCATGAAAGTTGCATTGATACATATTTTTGGCTTTAATATTTGTAGTGTGTGGTTACTGTTTTATAAAAGCAATAAGGTACAAGAGGCTGTGCTGTGTTGTGAATAAGTCACGGCTGAAGGGCGTTGTTAGCAGCCTCTTCAGCCATGACTTATACACGATACAGCACTAGCCTCGAGTTACAAATAGCGTCTTGGTGACCACAAGAGTCTTTCAAAATAATAATAATAATAATAATTACACACCCCAAAGTCTTGAACAGTAGTGTACACTGAAGATTTTGGAGGTTTTGGAGAAGGTGGTTTTGAATCAAATAAACACCTTTCTGCTTCAAAACGATATTTTTGAAATTTTTCAGTCAGGTTTCAGGGCTTACCTCAGTCCTGAGTCAGCTTTGATCAGGGTTTTAAATTATATATTGACGGCAGTTGACTCAAGGTCTTCAGCAGTTCTTGTTTTATTGGACCTTAACGCTGCATTTGACACCATTGACCATGAGATTTTACTTGAAAAGGTGGTGGGAATCCATGGTATAGCGCTTGCATGGTTTAAGTCCTTTCTTTCAAATAGAAAATTTTCTGTAAATGTTGGTCAAGATCATTCACAACCTGTCTCTTTGCTTAGTGGGGTTCCAAAATCGGTCCAATTTTGTTTTCTTTGTATATGTTACCCCTTGGGCTATTTTTAGTAAGCACGGAATTTCTTTCCACTTCTATGCAGATAACATGCAAGTCTATCTTCCTCTGAAGCAAATAGTCATTGTGGGACTGCATACATGAAATCAAATCATGGCTATCTTTACATTTTTTAAATTGAATGAGGATAAAACTGAAGTTGTGTGGTTCAGAGTCCCAAACAATTTTGCTGATCTGGGCAGTTTAGCCCCTTTTTGTAAGCCATCACTGCGTAATCTTTAAGTTATTTTTGACAGTGATCTCAAGTTTGAGAAACAGATTTATTCTGTGGTTAAGTCCTGTTTTTATCACTTGAGATTAATAGCGAAAGTGAAACCATTTTTGTCCATGCGTGATCTCGAAAAAGTCATTAATGCGTTCATATTTACAAGGTTAGATTACTGCAACTCATTATATGTCGGCATAAATACATCTTTGCTTAACCGCTTACAACTAGTCCAAAACGCTGCTGCGAAATAAACTAAACGAAAATAAACGAAGATGCTTTACAATATCTTTATAAATATATAATATGTGATTTAAACAGGTTTAATATTCATTATTTAATTGATGATTTTGACCAACACAGTTTGAACAAAAATGTCAGAGTGCAAAACCAGCAAGTCATTCAGGACTATTATCCTTCAGTCTAAGTCAAGTTGTAATTTGTTTTTTTATATATATGCTGCAGGTTAGTTGTATCAAACCAAACAATTGCTTTCATATATTTTTTATGAATGTATGATTTTGAGTCATTTTCTTTTAAAGGAGTCCTTGATTTTGATTTCACATTTTTAACTTTAGATAGTGTGTGATGTTGCTGTTAGAGCATAAACAACATCTGCAAAGTTACGACGCTCAAAGTTCAATGCAAAGGTAGATATTTCCTTTTACAGATCACTTTTTAAGAACTACAACAAATGGCTGGTAGGGACTACAACAAGCTTCTTCTCAGGTTGGTGATATCACAAACCCTAAAATTTACATAAACCCTACACTGAGAACACACAACAAAGGGGGTGAGGCCATGTTGGTCTGCTTTAGAGAAGAGGAAGAGTTGTTGTAGTAGAGTGTTGTTGCCATGCCGTCATTTTACGCCAGACTGCTTCAAAAACAAGGGTCAATTCAACGCTGGATTTGCACAAAAGATCAACATGACGGCACATGCTAGTCGATGAGTTGAATCAACTCCACAGCAACTACATAAATTTATCCACTAACCATTGAGAAACGTCTAGTGTCATTCTAAAAGTTGTAACTTCTTCCTGAGTCTCTCCATCAGTGTCGACTCCGGTTTGAACAATGTAAGGCTGAACACCGTTACTGACAATCCTCATTTTGGCTGCGTGAGATTCTCCAGCTTTGTTGTTGTTGAGCAACCGAAGCGAGAGCTGTTAAAGCTCCGCCCTCTTCTGGAAAGCGGGCCGGGAGCAGCAGCTCATTTGCATTTAAAGGGAAACACAAAAACGTGTTTTTTGCTCACATGCAAATAGGGGCAAATTTGACAAGCTATAATAAATGATCTGTGGGGTATTTTGAGCTGAAACTTCACAAACACATTCTGGAGACACCAGAGACTTATATTACATCTTGTGAAAGGAGCATTATAGGTCCCCTTTAATGAGTGCATACTTATCTAAACAAAATTATGTGAGGTGTTACCTGAATCTGTTTATTGTATGTCAACCAATAATAATAATAATAGACTGCTTTTTATCAGATTTTATAAACTAGGGAAATGTTTCTCGTTGCAATCCTAAAGACTTGCATTGTTTATGAGTCTCTAATTTTTAAAGTCCAAGTAAAGTATCAAGTCATTTGCTCACGAGTCAAAAATCAAGTTTTGGCTGTATGATAAGCAGGCATACAGAAAATGAATCTTAACGTTTGTAAAGTTTAGCAGAGTTTGTAAAAAAGGACAACGTCTGACTGCATGTTTGTCAAAAGTGCAAATGAGCATGGATGCTAGGCAGAAAGATACAAAGCAAGAGCCATAGACAGCGTGATGGAGAGGGTGATGGGGAGGGGTGTTGTGGTCTCGTGGGCTGTCTTTTAAAGAGGTTATGGCTGTGGTTAATCAGGAGAAGCTGGTGTAATGTGTGCCCGCTGTGCTGGCCGTCTGTGGGGGGTGAACTCCTCTGATTGCCTCTCTTTCATTAGCCTGTCAGAACACACACCGGAGGGCCACAAACACATGGCTCGACCTCTACCACAGAGGTCAAACGCTCTCACACATGCACACACAATCATTCATCTCAACGCACACACGGCGTCCGACAGCTCCTCTCACGGGCCGTCAATAGCTGTCCTCAGCTCAAGTTTATTTTGTGTTGAAACTCCCCAACCTGTTTCGAGTCAGTTTGTCCTTCTCAGTTGTTCTCGGAGTATCTGTTGAGACAAATCGATCACTCTTCTACCTCACGGTTGTCACTCATACAGGCCTTGAGTGACTGTTTTCTAATGCAAGACACTTCTGAACTTCCTCCCTCACTGAGTGAGAAAAAAAAGTCCATTAGGTGAAGACTGAAGTTGTCTGTCCTCAGAGACACTGTGTCCCTCCATCAGTGCTGTCAAGAAGTATGATCTTTTTTAACTTACATTTTGTCTGTTGTTCATATTATTTGTAACAAACCAAATATCAGAATTTGGATGTCACCTCAAATCCGCTGTGGATTTTCTTTGTTTGAAAAGATGTAGGCAAAAACTTTGCCATTGTCATGAAAATTGCATCTATTAAAGCAGTTATTGTATACTTTTGTATACTATTCAAGATGTTCATAAGTCTCTTTTATGCTCACCAAGGCTGCATTTTTTTTAATCAAATATAAAGTTTTACAATGAAAGCATTGTATATATAAAAAAAGATATTGTGAAATAGTATTGCACAATTCAAAATGTTGTCTGTTTGAAGATTTTAAGTGTCACATCATCCTTCAGACATCATTCTTATATGCCAAAAATCTTATTTATTATCAGTGTTGAAAACAGTTGTGCTGCTTTATATTTCTGTTGAAACTGAGATACTTATTTTCAGGAGTATTTGATGAATAGAAAGTTAAAAAGAACAGGAAATTTGCATAGTAAAATAAAACTTGCCTTTTTTGCCAAATCATTTTGACTGATATCTTAACCAAGTTTAGTGTTTTGTTCTTCCCTCAAATATTGTATAAATATAAACTTGTAAGGTCATTAGGAACAAATATCCCCTCCAGACATCACTTTTGGCCATTACTGTAATCTTGTGTACAATCTTTTGTACATTGTCTTTACTGTCACTTATGATCAATTTAATGTGTTCTTGCTCAATAAAAGCATTACTTTCTTTAAAAAAAAATCTGTACCTAAAAATCTGCGCCTAAAACATTCCAAAACATTAGTCCATAAGCATAAAGTACTGATTATTTACCAGATTTAAATTAGTTAAACTTTTTTTTTTTTTTTTTTTGATGCCAACTTTGGCAAGTTTTCCAAAAACCTGGCTTTAGGAAATTGTGTGAGACCAGCCAATCAGAACAAAATTCAATTCATTCATTTGATGGCAAAGCGTAATTTTCAGCACCATTACTCCAGTAATATGCTGATTTGATGCTCAAGAAACATTTCTTATTATTATCAATGTAATATTTTTGTAGAAAATGATACTTTTTCCAGGATTCTTTGATAAAAAGAAAGTTCAAAAAAATATATTTTGGAACGTTTTATACAATCTTTTATTACATTATAAATGTATTTTCTGTCACTTTTGATAAATTCAAACAAATTCTTTCCAAAAATCTGTATGTAATACTTTTACACCTAAAAATCTGTACCTAAAAACCCCTATTCTTTTGTTTCCTTGCAAACACTAGAATTTATTTAAATTTCTGTCAGTCCAAAAGTACTGATATTTGCCAGATTTAAATTAATTTAGTTTACTTGCTTCTAAATTTCTTAAACAAAACTTTCTATGTACTGTATGTTTATTTTTATTTTTAATTGATGCCACTAACTTTCTTTCTCAAAAGTGCTTGTTGAAGAAACTCAGTACCTAAACACAACTTTGTTTCCAAAAACCTTGCTTTTGGAAATCAAAACAGCCAATCAGAACAATTTTCTTGCCAATTTTATTGTGCAATATGCATGGGAGTTCTGATTAATGAACTACGGTATCATCAGTAAATGAGCAATTTATCATTGTGAGTTGAATATCCCGGTAAGTTTTTACCAGAATGCTGGTCATGTCTTTATTTTACCCAAGGACACTGGGACAACTTAAAGGCACTGTGAAAATTCATGGCGTAGTCATTTAAATTGCATTTTTAATGAGGCATAACTAACTCCCTAGTGTGATTGGCCCACCCAAACATATGCAGATAGCTTCTTGTTGGTTTGGTTGTTTATTCTAGATTTCACTAATTGACCTATTGCACCATTTATCATGCAAGGATAATCAACGGGAAATTAAATCTGCAACAGGGAGGGGGTGAAACCGATAACTTTCCATAAACAGTACAGCATATCGCTTCTGTTTACTTGATTTAATGGTCTAAGGAAGTAATCTCACAGATTTCCACACAAAACAACAGTATTTGCCATGGGTTTTTATACACCGGTCTCACCCTGGTCATTAGGATCATAAAGCGAACCGTGGATAGTCAGGTGGCATTATGATTAGTTGCTATAATCAGTAAACTGGCACAGTGTTGGTTGTTTGGATCGGTGTTTGCTGGCAGGCTGGTAATGTAGTGTGTGCTCAGTCGGTGTGTCTCCGACGGCCTTCCAGAAACAGCTTGCTCAATAATTACTGGGTCATTATTGTTCACTTCGTGGCTTTGTCTACTGTGCGCTTGATTGCAACCTCTGCTACGCCTGTCCACACTGATCTTCCCTGCAGTCCAGCTGACCTGGTGTTTAGTAAATAACTGGCCCTGACAGTAGAACTGATTTTTAATTGTGTTATTCTGGCAAGCGTTTCACATTTCCTGTACTTGGTTCTGACCTTACACCTCACTATATCTGTGGCCGTAAGCATACAAATGAAAAAAAATGCTTGTTTTGGGTGTCTTAGTTTTGATGAAATAAATGAGGAGTCAAGGATTTAAATGCAGTGGTTCAAAGTTTACTTAACATTCAGAACAATAAACAGGAACAGAACAACCAAACTAAGGGGCCATTTACACGACACCATTTTCAATTAAAAATGGAAAACTTTTTATGCGTTTTGGCCGTTCATTTAAATGCAAGTTTTTGAAAACTATACCGTTATTGTCTCGGTGTAAACTACAAAAACGCAAATCTGTGAAAATGGTGACCATGCGCTTGCGTATTACATGTGCAGTCTGTCTTGCGTAGTTTTTACTTACAAAGTGACATCGCCAACTACTGGCCTGGCAGCAGAATACAGCGGTTTCAATCATATTGGTGGATCTGTGTTAACTGGGATCGTTTTGACAATGCTGACGTTTGTACATAAAAAAAACGCAAAAGGCAGTCTGGCTAAAGCTAGATATTTTACTTTATAACTTGTTAAATATGGATATTATGATGGATGGATGCACTTTCTTGAGCTTCAAACTCATTGCCCCCGTTCACTGCCATTATAAAGCTCGGATGCATCAGGATATTTATTAATATAACTCCAATTGTGTTCATCAGAAAGAAGAAAGTCATATACATCTAGGATGGCTTGAGGGTGAGTAAATCATGGGGTAAACAAACCAATCAACGAAATGAGTAACAGGTATAAATGATAAGCAAACAATGAGTAACCAAGTAAACTAGAATTTTTTTTTTTATTATATTCTTTTTCTGAACAAAAATTATATAATAAAACAAATTCAGTATGTATTATGGAAAAATAAATTATAGCCTGTTTTAAACATTGATATTAATAAGAAATGTTTCTTGAGCAGCAAATCAGAGAATCATTTCTGTAGGATCATGTGACACTGAAGACTGGAGTAATGATGCTGAAAATTCAGAAACAAAATACATTTTAAAATATATCAAAATAGAAAACAGCCTTGGTGAGCGTAAAAGAAAATTGTCTCAAAACGATCAATTGATATTATGACTTCAAACTCTCAAATGTTATTGTGATAAACACGATATGCTTTTAGTCATAGATGTGCTGTGGGATCATTTTGCTTGGAACACAAAAGACCTCTATCATTGCATTCACCTGAGGGGGGTTTGAAAGTCAGTTTGTAGAGATCTGAAGAGAAAAGCTGAATATATCTCCCATCTACCAATCCCGATGTCTTTGGTTCAACAGATGAGGATGAGATGCATTAGATGTGCCATTGAATCATGCACAATATTTGATCAGAAATTGCAGGCAGCAGATTTTACTTCTTGGCAGCGGTCTCTATGAGCCTGAATGATCCCTGAAGTAGCGTGTGATCAAAGCTAGCGTGGCTCGGGCTGAATGGCAGGCTTTTGTGCAACAGAAGGACGTCGGTGGCGTCCGATAGAGGCCGCGCTGAATGACACTGAATCCCTTGATCAGGCTCCATTTCAGCCTCGTCACCACGAGTGCTCCGCAATTCTCCGCTCTGAAACTCGTCTCCTAGTAATAACGCCAAATTCACTGCATTTCTATTCATGACTACATGTGTCTTTCCGCAGTTGCACCTAGGGCTACATCTGAATTTAGATGATTCGTCTGGCCACGGTGGAGTATGTTTTTTTTTTATTAATATTTTTTTTATATTATCGATGACTGTTATTGATGTCTAAGTGTAGGTGGTGCTCTGGGCTCACAATGAACTTCCATTTGTTCATGGGAGAGATGTTTGGCCTTGAGAGAAATGGATTGTTGACATATCAAACCCTAGTGCAAATAAAATAAATGGACAAAGCATGTATCTGAATTGGAATTAGAAAACTGAGAATTTATCAAAGCCTAAGATACAAAGATATAGCCTTGTGGTTAGTGCATACTGTGTGCTGCAGAAACATTGAACCTCTGTGCTCATGTAGACAATGTTTCTAAATCCATTATGCCTCCTCTACTGTCAATGAAAAAGTAAATCACATGCTAGCTGTTAGCCAGTTAGCTCATCCCAAATCTGCATTCAGGACTACTTTGTATGCAGGGATGTAAACTTCAGGTGAAAATCGCTTTTGTAATCCAAATAGGTAATTTTGTGTGATTTGTGAAGATTTGAATTTTTAAATTCACAGGAGTCACTGGAATTGAAATGTGAACCATTTGTTTGAATCCCAGTGAACCAAAAAAAAAAAAAACTTTGGTGCTTAAAGTGAGATTGTCTTTTACACACTCATAATGTGGTCATAATGTGCATTTGGAAACACAAGAAGTGTAAATCATCTTCTCAGATTTCTAATGAGAAGTGTTCATAAACCTTTTGTCCAAAAAAAAAAAAAAAAAAANAAAATCTTAATCTTAGGGAAACTAAGAAACTTTACAATTTCTTAAAGGGATAGTTCACCCAAAATGAAAATTCTGTCATCATTTACTCACCCTCAAGTTGTTCCAAACCTGTATAAATTTCTTTGTTCTGCTGAACACAAAGGAAGATATTTGAAAGAATGTCAAAAACCAAGCAGATCCCACCCCCGTTGACTACCATAGTATATTTTTCCTACTATGGACAAATATATACCTAATATAGTTGTTTAAACCTCAGATATGTGATTTATATGTAAACATAGCACCTATTTGAAAATTTGTTTAGAGGCTTTCGGAGATGCGAGCTCCAGGCCATCAACGATCATTCAGCTCTCATGTACCCACAGAGAACAGCTTCATCTCAGTCCATCGGGAATTTGTAGATAGTGTTTAAACAAGAGGTATAATTCATTTTGAATATATCAAACGGCAATCTTTGGTCTTATTAGTCTACTCTCCCTGCTTACATCAGGGAAGCAAATACATTAGTGACTTTTAAATCTCTTCTCAAAACATTCTATTTTAGGATTTCTATTTCTTTGATGTATATTTCTTGTATTTAAAGTGTGTTGTTTTCTCTGTTTTCTTGTAAAGCGCTTTGAGAAAGCCACTTTTAAAGGCGCTATATAAAATAAAGGTATTATTATTACTTGTTCCAGAGCTAATTTGACTTAAAGGTGCCCTAGATTCAAAAATTGAATTTACCTCGGCATAGTTGAATAACAAGAGTTCAGTACATGGAAAAGACATACAGTGAGTCTCAAACACCATTGTTTCCTCCTTCTTATATAAATCTCATTTGTTTAAAAGACCTCCGAAGAACAGGCGAATCTCAACATATCACCGACTGTTACATAACAGTCGGGGTGTACGCCCCCAATATTTGCATATGCCAGCCCATGATCCCAACATTATGAAAGGCATTAGACAAGGGCAGAACGTCTGGATGTGCACAGCTGAATCATCAGACTAGGTAAGCAAGCAAGGACAATAGCAAAAAATGGCAGATGGAGCAATAATAACTGACATGATTCATGATAACATGATATTTTTAGTGATATTTGTAAATTGTCTTTCTAAATGTTTCTTTAGCATGTTGCTAATGTACTGTTAAATGTGGTTAAAGTTACCATCGTTTCTTACTGTGTTCACGGAGACAAGAGCCGTCACTATTTTCATTTTTAAACACTTGCAGTCTGTATAATGCATAAATACAACTTCATTCTTTATAAATCTCTCCAACAGTGTAGCATTAGCCGTTAGCCACGGAGCATAGCCTCAAACTCATTCAGAATCAATGTAAACATCAAAATAAACACTGTACTTACATGATTAGACATGCTGCATGACGAACACTTTGTAAAGATCCATTTTAAGGGTTATATTAGCTGTTTGAACTTTTTTTATGTTGTTTAAGGCAAGCGCGAGCTCCGTGGGCATGGAGCACAAGATTTAAAGGGCCACACACCCTGAAACCCGGTATTTTGAGCTGAAACTTCACAGACACATTCAGGGGACACCTTAGACTTATATTACATATTTTAAAAAAAAATTCTAGGGCATTCTAGGGCTATATTAAGTTGAATTACTTTATATTTAAAAAAAACTAAACAATAAATAGTATTTTATATAAATATTGTTCAATAAACAATATTTTTGTTCAATAAGTAATATTTTTGTTCAATAAATAATATTTTATATAAATAACATCATATTTTTGGTATTGAGAAAAAGTCAGTAATTTCGACTTCAGTAAAAGTTACATTAATATGCCATGAGATGGCAGCAAAGACTGTCTTTATGAGTGAGTCAGTCAGTCGCAAAGACTTTTATATTGAAATGGACTAAAACAAGGAAACAAGGACATTGTTTTTTAAAAAACATCTTATGAGATGCAACCGACAAATACATTGACTAGCGCCCTCATGGAAATGTCTTAAATGTTAAAAGGACAAAGACAAAAGATATCGCTTTCCTCAGCGGACATTCAAACTGATTTTGTGATTATGAATATAAGATTGATTGACCGGAAGAATATCAGCTAGATGCAGGTAATGCACTCGTTCAGGCGATCTCTCTCTCATAATACTCTAAATATTACAATGAGTTTCAATGAAGCGACTCAACATTCCTTCGTTACTAGTTCTAAAGTGATTAGTAATGGAGGCTTGGGCTCAACTATTAAACTGTCAACTTGAGATTTGAATCTGTGGCGGAAGGAAGTAGTTCCTCACAAAAGAGGGTTTTTAAAGACACTCTGTTGTTGTTCTTATTTATTAGCACGCTCGTGTCATCGAACGGTTGTATAAACGCAGTATCACACTCTTAGCTGTGCAATATTGCTGTAAAATCAGCACGCTGTGATTACCTACGGCCGAATCACTGCCATGCTGATATACAGCCATATCGCACAGCTAAGAGTGTGATATTGCTCATATAATATTCAATAAAGTTTCTTGTTTATTTATTTATTTTAATTCAAATTCATTAATTCATTAATTTAATTGAAGTAGAGAGACTTTTTGAAACTCTGTTCTTTAATAATAATAATATATAAATGTATAGTGTCTATGGGGGCTTTGTCATCACTTTCACCCCTGATATTGTATCCATGGATATGAGAGTTGACACTCTTGTATAATAAAAGTCAGTCAAAAAAACACTTTTTGGGATTGAAAAAAAAATTGAAAATCTGAGAAACAACAAAAAAAAAAGTAACAGAAAATCACTTTTTTTGAGTAAACAGTTACACATTTACTCTATGGCCTTCACTTTATGCCACATTAGAGGGCAACAAGTCCCATCTCTCATTAAGAGCTCATCTTAGAGCCATCAAGTCATGTAATGTCATAGATTTTATTGCATGTTAGAGTTCTCAGTTGGCTTTCCTGCCCTCTAGCTCTGTTCTCACGTTATAGCACACATCAATGTAGCCATTGCTTTCTGTAATATCCTTTTATGGTATTCCAGAGCCAGAATATGATCCATTTATGATACCTCAGGACATTGAGGAAAAGCCGTTGGAAGAAGCACAGTGTTTTCGGTTGTAAAGCAACGTGAGTGACAGAAATGCAGACAAAACCGGAGCTTGACACAGATAGAGGAGTTACTCAAGCAAATGATTGGGGCTCATGTCACAGTCCCCTTGGATGATAACGGCCATCTCCTTCAGACGCCTTTCTTATGCTAAGGTCTTCTCTCCTATCCGCTCTCATGTACCGTGCTAATTAATATGTCCACTGCAGCGTGTAATTGGTCCTTTCTTGCGAAACCTTGCATTTAGAAATGTTGCTCTGGCTCACCTTGAGGTGAAAGGTAATGCTGTTCTTCTGTCTATGAAAAGCTATTGGCACCTGTACTTCCACTTCCAATGGTTGAACATGTTACTCTGGTCAGCAGTGCCTGATTCAATTGACTGACTCAACTTGCATACTTGTACATCAATCCATGTATGATTCATAACAGCGCTACCAGTGATATATACAGTACATACTTCTAAGTGCTTATTGTAACAAGTTCACTGAAGGCGAGTTATCTGAACCCAAGTGCAGTTTATTAAACAAGACACGTGAACAATCCATGAAACAAACACAAGATAAACAAAAGACATGACATGACTTGACTTGATGAATGAACTAAACATGAACAAACAAACTCACCAACAATGGGTTACACGAACAAAGCTAGACAAGAGACAATGGTAACTTGAGGGCTATTTATACACAAAGACTAATGACTAAACAAGACAAACCTGAAAGCAATGAACAATCAAACAATAGACCAATCACAAAACAGAACAGAGAAACACGTGTGATTGCTCGAGATGCATCGGCGCACCACCTAAAAAGGATCGAATGCTCAAGCATACCTGGTTCTTTTTGTCACAGGAGCGATGTTGCCTATTACAGTTCGGTACAGAGGTTGGAACCGCATCTTCTTGCAGCAGATCTTTGTTTGTGTAGAATAATTCTTGGCATCGTTTTGACTCTACACATTTTCTAAGCTTTTTGTTAGTTCTCAGCTGGTAAAAATACCACCATGTACGCACATACAAGAAGCGCATTTAGTTTTTATTTAGCATTGTTTTGGATGATCGGTAAGTTCCATAGCAAAATATATGTCATAAAATCTTTTTTATTTATTTATTTTGCATCTTTAGGTTTAGTTTTAAAAATGACATTGTGAACGCCAAGTGAATCAGAACTAAATATATCGTTTTCTTTTTTGGTCTGGACCTAAAGAACTGAGAGAACCGAACCACAAGTGTGAACGCACCCGTAGTCTTATTAGCTTATGACTGTTGACTCAAGAACCACTGGATCTGGATCATTGATTCAGATAGTTGATCTTAAGAACCAGATGAGTGAACAAGCAATTCTTTTGAACCAGTTATTTTCCAGTTGATCGGGTTCACAAATTATTCCTTAAATGATTTATTCAAGGACTGAATAAAGAGTTCAGTTCACTAAATCAATGATCTTTGGCCGGTTGCATAAACTGCTTAGACAAGTCTTACAAGTTAAGGCCCTTGCACACTGAGTCCGAAATTTTCGTATGCGGTTTTTCATATTCGTCATCCTAAAAATCCGTCGCGCACAGAAACCTTACACACTGAGTCGAAAAATTTGCAAAACAATAAAAAATGGAGTCTTCAAGCAGTGAGGATGAATTGTTATCCTCTCTCTTAATAAAAAGAGAAAAATAAAGAGGAAATATCGGATCCATCCAATCCTGGGATTGCATATAGAGAGGTAGGAGAGTTCCACCTTCTTATCATGGATCCAGAGCGATTCAAAAGTTTACTTCAGGATGTTGGTGGCTCAGTTTGATGCTTTGCTAGCTTTGTTTGTTATACAGTGCTTTGTGCTGCGAGACGAAGTGGATCAACTTGTCAGACGCCATTCTGGATTTTGGTGTTTGCTTGTACGGTGGCTCTGAATGGTCAAAATACCTCTCAAAATGCTTGCTACAGATGCGAAAAACACCGAAAATTTAACCCAATCTGAATTTTTTTTATGACAGACAAAAGTTTTGGAGGCAGTGTGTAAACGTGATTGACACAACGTGAGGTCGTATTTATTTTTTAACGTACAAGAATTTTGGGCTCAGTGTGCAAAGACGTTTAATCATAAATCTTCTTCAAGACTGGTTATAACTTTTAAGTCGGTTACATTAAAAGGTAGATTGGTCTAATTTCAATCTGAAATAAAACTGACCCTGTTAGTCAGTTTAATTTTTAAGACACAGTCTTAACATAGCAGCTATATTTATGCAACTGGCCCCTGATCGTAGTTATTCCTTTTATCATTATTATTTTTATTAATATTTAATAAAGAGTTTACTGTGATGGTATGGAAAAAACAAATGAGCAGAATTAAAATAAAAACTTAATTCCCTGGTTTCACAGACAAGGCTTAAACTAGTCCCAGACTAAGATGCATGTTTGGGCTGTTTTAAATGAAATGAAAGTTTTTGTCTCATTGTTTTGTCTCAAGATGCACACCAGTAATGTTTTTTTTGTCTAAAGCAAGGTTTATAAAAGCTACTTAAATGTTCTAGTTGAACTTAGGTCTAATCCTGTCTGTGAAACCAGGCCATAGTATGTGACATTTAAGCTTCTATTTCAGTTTTATTCTTATTTATTTTTTCTTGATTTCTCTTTTGTTATATATGCATGCAAGTACGCAGAGCTCCTAGAAGCCATAACAAATTTATTGTGTGTTTGTGCACACTTTTTAGCGAGTAAAGTTCATTCAGAATCTGATTCTGAAAAAGTCCTATGTGTAAGGGATTGTGGACAATACAAGCCCAAAAATGATCACAATCCGAGTCTCATCCATGCACCTTTGACTAATTACTTTCAGCATATGAATTGGGACAGACTCTTATATAGCATGTAGGACACAAACTGGGATACAGGGTCTGAGTTTGCCTTTGTGGCGACAGAGCGGTAACTTTAATGGCTATTAGTATTTGGGAATAGATGAGCAAAAAGATGAGGCACTTGTCCGGACATGGTGCGACCGTCGGAACTGCACACATGCTCAGAATGAGAGAGAGCCAAAGAAATCAAAATCAATCTGTGCATCTTTTTCGGATCCAGAAGGCCAGGCCTTTCCTCCCCTCTCCCGAGAGACATTGCCAATTCACTTTTGAGATACTTTACTTTCTTTTGCTGCTTTAATTTAATCTATTGCAAATTTATTCACCTATCCTTCATGAAAGTGATGGAGGACATTTTAGATGCATTATAGTTATTTGGCTCATTCCTGCACTTTTGTCAAAAACAATTTTTTTATGATAGTACTTTTGCCATTTGAAAATGTTATGTCAGTAATACTCTACTTAATTCTGCACTGTTGTATACTAGATGTTACTAACAAAGCAATCTATATGAATTATGTTCTTCAGGAAGAAAGCCTTTTTGGCTTGAGATACTTTGCACTTGGCCTAAATCGAGTAATTGGAAATAAAGTCTCATAAGTCTGGTTTTATGGTGAATGGATGATGATTTTCGGTTTGAATTCAGTAATAATTAATTCAGATCTTCATTCAGTGGATTTTAAAGCATCTTGGAAGTCCTTAATAAAGTATTTTATAAAGTGTTTTTGAATTGTTTTTTTTTTCTCTTTGCCGTGTTGGACATTCACCCAGATCAGGCTTTCCCAAAGTGGAGTTTTCGAGTTGGTGAAAGCTAATAATTAACTAAAGAGATTTTATTTTACTTTTATTATCTGATTAATTCTTCATCAACTCACATATACTGTAGGGATCCCCTGATCTGGGTGAATATCAAAGACGGTTCTTCCTTGAATAATGAAGCGCAACACACACACAAAAAGGAAAATACTGTATTAAAGGTCTAGTTCACACAAAAATGAAAATTCTGTCATCAACTACTATGCTTATGTCAATGCAAACCCAGAAGACTTTTGTTCATCTTCAAAACACAAAAATGAAAATATTTTTAATGAAAACTGGAAGGTTTGTGTCCCTGAAAACCCACACCAAAACTTTTATGCATTGAAAAGTACAAATACAATGTGAAAATAAACTGAGCGATTTTAATTTGGAATTTGATAGATTTCAGACAGGGGGGGGGTCCTGACAACATAGATGGATGGACCAATGCCGAAGTCCAGGCACTTCTCAATCTTTGCGCTTTAATGACGTTGCTGATGGCCAGCTTACGTCACTTCAGAGTTCCTACTGGTGGTGCGAATGCAACAAGGAAAATGGCCCTAGGGGAACATTTAGTTTTCGGGGGGCTAGTTCCTTTAACTGAGTTCCTATTACTACCTTGTGCGAAAGCAATTGAATTGAATTAATTATTCAATGAAGAACTGTCTTTTATATTGCAAATCCCTGGGTGATTGTGAGTAAAATAAATAAAATAAAGCACTTAGTAATATATATTATACATATTGTTAACCAACNCTTACGTCACTTCAGAGTTCTTACTGGTGGTGCGAATGCAACCAGGAAAATGGCCCTAGGGGAACATTTAGTTTTCGGGGGGCTAGTTCCTTTAACTGAGTTCCTATTACTACCTTGTGCGAAAGCAATTGAATTGAATTAATTATTCAATGAAGAACTGTCTTTTATATTGCAAATCCCTGGGTGATTGTGAGTAAAATAAATAAAATAAAGCACTTAGTAATATATATTATACATATTGTTAACCAACATACCAACATATAGAAGCGTGAACGTGGATGTTTTGAAATTATTGACTAATATAAGAATTAACTAAAAATCTCAAGGTTTTTCTCATCTCTTCAAGTAATTATTTAAGGTAAAAGGGTTTTGGCTGACAAAAAAGTTTGGGAATCCTTGAGGATCATGGGAAATTGGACAAGAACAAAAACATTATTTGAAATTCGCATCCCTTTGAAATATCTTCTTGCGAGCTCGCGCTTTGTAAGTTGCTGCAAGTTCCAGTGTGAGACCATTGTGACGGACAGCGGCAAAGAATGGACCACATGGATGTGGAACCTGCAGGGTGACGTAGACGAGGTGGGTTATCTCACCCGTCTGGAGAACGAGCATAAAGCATCCAGACGGCAGCGGCAGGCAGTCACAGAGGCGCCAGTGCAGATTGCCGTCACACGGGGAGACGTAATGCTTCCGTTGTGCCAAATAAATTCCGGGAGTGTTAAGCCTCCACTGTGTGTGTATGCCTCTGATAAGCTGATCATAAATGGAGGGATTTATGATAGCGTATTAGGCAGCTGCAATTGTTCATTCAACTATTATTTAGGATATGAAGGGAGGGGTGGGCATAGAGTGAGGAAATCGGTTTGAGGTTTTTTTTTACGTAAAACTACAGCAGCAGGAGGTAGTGTTTAACAAGACAGGGAATAGAATCGCAATAGTTTATTTGAAGCTCTCTGCATTTTACATTTAAGCCACTTGAAAGGTAGCAAAGTGGGAGAGAGAAAAGGGAAGATCTCAAATGATCAAGATTTCCGTTTCTGATTTGCTAGCAGACAATGACAATGAAAATCAACAAGTAATCCACCAACATGTTACCACCTCAGGCTCACAGGAAGCATGCAAATACTTTCACTATTGATTTATTGAGTGCTACAGGGATGGCAAGATGGGGCTGCTTTAGGTTTTTGTTGTTTTGTGGCATTGACAGTGCAGATTAGTGTTGGCCTGCCTGAATGTGAAAGGGGAATTGTGGGTTCTTGGACAGGACGGGGAGGCTGCTTTCTTTGCTGAATGCTAAAGTACCTGTTCATTTAAATGGTCAGAAAACATCCAAATTCTATCCATCTGTAGCAGGCAGACTGACAACAGTTACCTATTTTGAGGCTTAATGGATTTCAGACCTCATCTAATATTTTGGCGCTGTAGAAGGACATTACTGACTGCAGTGCTGTTCAACCCATCCTGCTTTGGGGTATGCCTAATCGTCTGAAAATAATTATTGATTTAAGCTTAATTTAAGCCATAATGTAAAAAAAAATGTTAGAAATATGATTAAAATACAAAAAACATTTACCAATGGGGTGAAAAAATATGCTTAATATAGCCAATATTAAGAGAAATTCTATGAAAACCAGTTTAGCTTCTCACGTCTGTTTTTTTTTTTTTTTTTACTGGTAATGATATATTTTTTACTGGTAAACTAGAGAAATAATTCATGTAAATTTAGTGTTTGTGCATTTAAGCTGCACACCATTTCAAATGATCCTCTAACATTGACAATTCTAGTGAAAAATCTGTCTAAAAAAAAAATTACAACTGTATAAATATGGTTAAAAATGATTTCAATCACTAACTGTTTTTGTGGTTATATATTACACTACTGTTTAAAAGTTTTGTCAAATTTTTTTTTTTTTTTTTTTAAAGAAATTGATACTTTTATTTAGCAAGATTGCATTGCATTTGATCAAAAGTGACAGTGAAGTATTCTAAAAAAATCTTTCAAATGTTGATATTTCTTTTTTCAATCATTCTAAAAAATAATTATTACATTACATTACATTACATTACATTACATTACATTACATTACATTACATTATATTAAACAGTTAGTTCCTGTCCTTGATTCTGATTGGTCAATAGCTGTGTTTTATTCACCCAACGGCTCACTACACAAAACCCTTAGCAACCACTCTTAGCAACGTAAACTTTTTGTTCTCAGTTGATATTGTTCATTGAAGCTTACTGTATTATGCAGAAGAGTGCAGATATTGTTCATTGAAGCTTACTGTATTATGCAGAAGAGTGTTGTGAGAAAGAGATCGAGCGAGCGAGTTTATTACCTGCATTCAGATTTAGCATTTTCCTTCAGGTCAGTCCTATGTTCATAATAAAACATCTGTTTAAATGTCCGATGTAGTATCTTTTAACAGTTAAGGGGTTTTCCCGTGACTGACAGCGCTAGTCAAAGCATTTGTCAGTTGCGTCTTGTTCCGTGTTCACAACAATTCAGTCTTTTCAATGTAAAAGTCTTCTACTGACTGACACACTCATACAGACAGTCTTTGCCGCCATCTAATGGCATAATAATGTAACTTCTGTTGCTGTTCACAGTCAGGGACTATTTTTTTCCGGCGGAAGGAAGGCTTTTAGTAAAAGTTTACTTTATGAAAGTTGCATTGATACATATTTCTGGCTTTAATATTTGTATTGTGTGGTAACCATTTTATAAAAGCAATAAGGTACTCGAGGCTAGTGCTGTATCGTGAATAAGTCACGGCTGAAGGGTGTTGTTAGGCAGGACGCGAAGCCTCCCATACCTTATTGCTCACATATTATATTATATTGGTTCTAGATTAGTCTGTTAGTGAGAACAGTGTGTGTTTCTGGATGGAGGTTGGAGGTACAGTGAAAAGGATTTCAGCACCAAAGGTTTACTTTAACTAGGCCTACACTTCTGTCAAATCACCTAGAAGCTTTTTAGAAATCTGCAGTGGTCTTGTTTTTACAATTCATCCTACATCATCTCAGAAATATGGTTTCTTTTATAATAAAATTGTTGATTTTAACAGATAGAGACAAAAGACCCAGATGTGATGAAAGGAGCAGGTTACTTTCGTAAAACACTTTGTGGCAGATGTAACAGTGTGCGTGATTGTTATTGCTTCCTGTCTAAGAGTGTTAAAGTGAAAGGTATTAGCTTTTTTTTTTCTTTCTTTAATTTGACGAAATGACAACTCATTCTTTTTACACTTGACAAATGAATATTTCAGATGTCCACATAGATTTTCCCGCCTTTAATGAGCTCTCATTAAGAGAATGTCCTAGAGCATTAACATTTTAAAGAATGTGTCATATTAAAAAGACATTTAAAAAAAATCACACTAACAATGATGTGCAGAAATCCATCGGCAAGACCGTAGATAACTCTAAAGCCTCATTTCTGCAAGAACGGAGACTTATACCAAGATAACCAGACAGAAACACTGTTGTATTAATGTAAATAAGTCAGATAGTCACAGTAATGTAAATAATGCTGAAATTCTTGTTTTCCTCTTCAGGAGGAATGATTGAATTTCTCAGTAATAGGCCTTTGTTATTGTTCAGATAGCACAGTTTTGTAACCTGACATGTCCTCTTCAGCATTCTCGCCGGCTGTGACAAACGCACAATGCCAGAATTGATCCGCGTTTGCTCGGGTGGGAACCATAATGAAGGGTCGTGAGTGTCAGCACAAACACATCGACAGTGTCACTCTCACACTGCGTCCTATTCAGGCAGGATGCAAAAAGTATCCAGCGACAAGCAATTTTTATTACTACAGTGAAAGTGAAAATGCTGAATGCTGCAACAAAATCACAGCCAATCAGAACAATGTGCGGATGAGTTCTTTTGTGTGCTCTCTCGCACTCAGAAACACTCTGTACATGCAACAAAACAACACACCTTGTATTTGTGTGACTTCCATGATGTTTAAATCAGCATCGTTTTTTTGGTTTTGAGTTGTGGAACTTCGGGATTTGACAAAATGTGTCTCAACCTCCACGATCAACCTGTCTTCAGCCATATTTGAGGTATTACAGGACTGGGTAGTGTCATTTGTCACTTACAGTTTTATTACAAACAGTGTTTTAAAATGAAAACGATCCTTGTATACACTGGCGTTTCCACTGCGTTTCAGAAATGAACTTCGTCTACACTACACGACCAAAAACGCATGTCACATGACCGTTCATGCACACTGGGTATGCACGCGCAAGAAGTGTAAACAGTTGCCTCTTGCGCATGTAGGCAGGTGCAGTATTATAAAAATCCAGAGTTTAACTGCAGAATGACAACAAAGCCAGCAAAGATTGCAGTTCAGTCTCCATGTTATTGTTTACACGGTCGTCAAGGATACGCAGAGCGAACGTGGGCAGCCACGCCATCGTTTTCAAAACTTTCCGTTTTGGTCCGTTTATATGGAAATGCAACCCTGGCTTTTTCAAACTAATACGGGGTCTACAGCGTTTTCGAAAGTCTCGGTTTTCGAGGTCTGAAAACAGCGGCGTAGTGTAAACGACAGCCGTAACCATAACAAAACTTATGAGTTTTAAAATGAAAATGCACTAGTGTAAATGAGGCCTCACATAGAAATGTGCCATGTTAGACGCCTGAAAAATAAAAACAAAATGTGTTTGCCGCATGTCAAGCATATTTGATATCCTCCAACTGAACAGAATCATAGTCTAAAGCAANACTGCAAAAAAATGACAACAAAGCCAGCAAAGATTGCAGTTCAGTCTCCATGTTATTGTTTACACGGTCGTCAAGGATACGCAGAGCGAACGTGGGCAGCCACGCCATCGTTTTCAAAACTTTCTGGCTTTTTCAAACTAATACGGGGTCTACAGCGTTTTCGAAAGTCTCCGTTTTCGAGGTCTGAAAACAGCGGCGTAGTGTAAACGACAGCCGTAACCATAACAAAACTTATGAGTTTTAAAATGAAAATGCACTAGTGTAAATGAGGCCTCACATAGAAATGTGCCATGTTAGACGCCTGAAAAATAAAAACAAAATGTGTTTGCCGCATGTCAAGCATATTTGATATCCTCCAACTGAACAGAATCATAGTCTAAAGCAAAAAGTTGGAGTTTGTGCCTATCATACGTTATGCAAATTTTCTGTGAAATCTGTCAACTCAAATCTTCAGACTGTTTTTCGGCAACTAGCATCGACTCATCCAGACTGTAAATTGGGGCAAAAGTCATATATTGTATTCCAGCTTTTATGATATATTTTTTTCAAATCATTTTTGAACCTCCAGAGATTCATTCCCCATTCATTGTAGTTGCATTGAAAGTAGAGACTGGTAGATTCTTTGAAATGTCTCGAAGAAAGTCAAAAAGGTTTGAAACAGCATGAGGGTGAGTAAATGGTGACACGGTTTGTCACTTTTTCGCACGGCGCCTGCTTAAGACAGTGTCATTCACAGTTTTTGGGACAGCATTGAAGATTTTACTCTCGCAGAGATACTCTCGTACCTCTTGGGGTTTGCGAAGCTCTTTATAAATCTTTCATCTGTTAATATTTGATAATGAGAGCCGTGTGGCTTTGACCTGCGTAATTACTGGCCGAATATTCAAGTGTCCCGAATCTGAATTTCAATCAGCCGGGCCAATTGCGCTGACAGTTCTGGTTAGGAGTGTTTTATGGCAGCGGAGACGCACTGGCACAGATGGCCACTAGGTCGAGGATGAGTCCCCCCGTGGGGAATGGGCACGGGGCAGAGGGCCGGTCATTAGGATGGTCAACAGCTGTTGCCGTCTTGGCATGCTGTCAGGTCGGGGCAACCTTTTGACCCCAGGCCGTGCAGGGAGCATGCAAATGAGAGCGGCGGCTTCTCGCGGTCTTCCACATTCCGGTTTCTGTTTTCCTCGCCTTCCTTCTGTTTGAAGATGAGGTCAATGTGGCATAATCACTTACACGTGAGCGATACTCACCCCAACAGTGAGCAACACAGGTCATGAAACACAGATGTTGACATGCCTCCCTCTCTTTTCTCATCACCACCGCCTGATTGCCCCTTCAGTGAAGGATATTGTGTGTGAATCAAGGAGTTCATTTCTGGGGCCTGGTAGGCCATTAATTCATATCTGCGCTCTAATGAGTGAGTTTCAGTAATGGAGCAGCTCAGCGTGTTATGATGCGACGGCCGGCACACAACGCAATTATGTATTAGACCGGTGTTCAGCCAATCAATGCCCATGAGCTCGGCCATTTCGGGCTCCCAATAAACAAATAGTCTAGCGCCTGCCACTTTCAATGAACTACATTAATTCTGAGTCCAGGCCGCCTGTGTGCACGTGTAAAGAGTGTGCGTGTCCATATGCTGCTGTATTTTTCAGACCAGGTGTTTTGTTTATCATCTTTGGTCGAGTGAGGGGGATAATTGGTATCTTTTTTTTAAGCAGTAAAACCTACAAAAATAAAGAAAAAGAAAAACATGCTTCGTTTAGAGTGTGTGTGATTTGTAGAGTTGGAAGTTAATGTTTCTGTGAACGGATCTGGCTCTGTTTCTAAGAACATGCTGTTTGTTCATTGCCGCCCAATACTTTTCAGAGAAATAAGGCTAAAAATAAATGACACACATATGATGGGATACAATTTAGTGGTCTATTGCTAATAATTGGGGTTAGGAGTTATTTGAACAAACAACTTAATGCTTAATTCTTCCTATCCTTTTTGTGATGGACATAAATGGTACATCAGATTGTGTACCTTTTTTTTTCAGGAGAGGTGTGGGCAATTGAAAAAATTCCAGAAACACCATAGACATACATTTGAGAGACCTAGAAGAGAAGGGATTCTATTGACTAGATAATCATAGAGATATGAGGGTGGGCTCTCTTAAATTGGTCCATGAAGCAGCCACTTAGCAACCTTCTAGAGCACATTAGCAACCACACAGCAAAGTGATAAAAACCTTGAAGGGATTGTTTACCAAAAATGGAAAATTCAGTCATAAATAACTCACCCTTATGTCGTTCCAAACCTGTAAGACGTTCGTTCATCTTCAGAACACAAATCAAGGCTCGAGACTGACTAAAACTGTCGCATTTGCAACCAAAAATATTAATTTGTGAGTGATATTTTTGCTGAGATCACCGCTGGCGACAATATAAATGAACATGTTATGATTAAAAATTGCGTGCCTTTTTACCTGCATGTTCTGTGTTGAGTAGCACATCACATCTTTTGTTGTGTTGACGTAATAAAATGAGATGATAACCTCACTGAGTTTGAGCGTCAGAAACGCATTTCAAAACTAAAAATATCAGGCTTTTTCAAAGCCCTCATCTCTATCGAGCAACAGCGCTGACGGCTGTGCCAGCATGAGAGTGATAGAAACCGACGGAGACGTGTCAATGAATGAACATTCAAGTACTGTAAAATTGCAGGAAGGCAGTGTCTATTTTGTGCACACAATGTGGATAAACTACAACAGATTAATGTCAGCTGTGTGGACACGAACTAAACGTTAACAGTTCTTGTTTTTAATTGATGATATGGATTCTTATTCTCAATATCTTAATCTTTGCTGTTTTCTGTTAGGCTATTGCCTGCACTTTATTTGTAGTGCAGCCATCCATAATCGCAGTAAGATTTGTACTTAACTGCCACCTTTAATATGTCACTTTTAATGTGTTTGTTAATTTTAGTAAACAGTTAACAAACTTTCAGCTCTGCTTTCATAATTTTTTCAACAAACTTTCATCATTTTGCTAAATATACTGCGTGCACTATCACATTATCCTTATATTTTTACTTAACCTGTTGTCTACATGAGAAAGAATGGCTAAAAATGAAATTCAACACTGCCCATATAATTTAATGTGAAGAGCTGCCTTTCACCAAATTTAACTCTCAGATATTACTAGTGAAGAAAAATAAATTGGATGTGTGCAAGACATACTACGACAATGTTTATAGAATGCATTAGGAGGAGGCCAAACTATATTGCTAAGTGATGATGACATTATTATGGTCTGAGACACTGGTTCAGATTCTGTGTAAAGAACGATTCTTTGTGACTGTATGCAAGTTGGAAAAGAAAAAAGCAATTCAGTTCCTGCTTTTAGTGAATCTTAGTTCCCAGGACATCCAAATGATGGATGAAAATTCTGATGCTGTAAAAGGAGGGCAGACAACCGATGACAAAATTAAAACACGTTTGTTCTTTTATCGCACTTAAAAAAAATAATGTGGCGCCTATTTTTTTTTCCCCCCTTTTAGGAGCCAATGGCTCCTTAATTGAAAACCATATGAATTGAGCGGTTTAAGGCCCGATATACTTCAAACGAAGTTCTTTTTTGTTCTTTGTTTAGGGGTAAAAGGAACTTCGAAATGCGATATACTGTAAACGAACATCTGACGCCGCCCACACTACTGAGAGCGACGTTTAGATGAATATGTAAATATGTGCCGTACACTTTCTTCTCAGTAACAAAATAAACACAACAAAAATGAGAAAACAGCAAGTATTTTTTATAGAAAGCATAAGAAAAGCGTCTGATCATAACAACCTGGGTTTGTTAGCACGAGCTCTGCAAATTAGCAGTCCAGTCACGTTTACTTATATAGCACTTTATTCAATAGATTGCTTAAAATCAAGCAGCTTTACAGTATCAAACATGAAAAACAGTTTCAGTGTCTCATTTCATCAGAAGCACAACTTCATTTTGTACTATAAAGCGGCTATCCAGTGTGTTCATGTTTTCGCCCGCGGAGATCTTACCTCAACGAACTCAAACGCACGAAATGAGTCAGAGACGCGTTCCATGCGAATAAAGGCGGAGTCTCAGCGCACACCTCCTATTACGTTATTGTCATGGACCAATGGTAGTACGAAGTTGTTTTGCAGCTGGAGCGAACTTTTCCTTAAAGTTCGCTTTGGCAAGCCGTTTCGAACTTCCAAAAAGAACACAAAACGAACTTCGTTTTGGCCTGATTTTGTTCTGATCTTTTACTAGTCTTACATGGTTTAAGTTGGTCTAGCTCCAAGCCTGACCAGTTGACAACTGCCCAAAAACCCTTTAAAACTAGCAGACAAGACCAGCCTGTCCAGAAAGGGAGACCAGCTACATTTTCTCATTTGTAATTGAACATTTTTGTAGGGTACATAAGCTAGCAGACATATCAGTAATGGTATGCTGATGGTGTGTTCAAATCCTCCTGGGAAGTTCGTATTTACAAGTTGGGGAGTCACACTCACGTCAGGTGTGTTCAAGACACTTTGGTTGGCAAAAGATGGCTATGTACCTTTTCTGTAAAAAGGTGTGGTTTTTCTTTGTTTTTATTTAATTTACAAAGGTGCTGTAAATATATTCTATTGCAGTTGTACAGTTCTATTGTATTTTTTACATGCAACTTAGCTAGTTTTATTGTATATAATTTTTATTTATTTATATATATACATTTCAACAAATTTAGCGTCAACTACAGACACTGCATCCATTGCGTCCACCATGTTTTCTCACTGGCATGGCCTCAACTTTGAAACTTGGGACTATTTGGTGTGGCGTTCTATAGACCGTATTCAGAGCAGCACTATGACGTGTATTTTCAATGGTATCCGCTGTAAAAAGTTGCATAAAGCTCCTAGATCACTTTTAATTTTCCATGGCTCATATTGTCTGGGTTTTTTTGTCTACTATAATTTCTTGGAAAGATATTTTTGCAGTGTTTTGTCTGCAGAACAATCCAAAAGCTCATTAAATAACGGTACTACCCACTGAAGAGATATGTCTATCCCTCAGCCACGCGTTCATTCCAATTAAAAGATGGCGTTGCTGTGAATAAGGTCTATTGTGGTGGTGTTAATGTGTGTTCAGCTCGTAAATATGACATTTCCAACATGACGAGCGCCACAAGCTAGTGAACTGAGCAGTTAGCTTTTACCACAGCAGCGTTGTAATAAAAAAAATATAAAGAATAGGAAAAGTTTAATTTCGCATTCTATAGCTTTGTTTAAATACTATTGCATTAAAATGGGATTTAAAAGACAAATGGTTGGAGTTCATGGCACTGGTGAGTTTTGCACTGGCAAGCACAGCATTTTCCTCAGAAACTGCTCTGGGATCTGTTCTAAGAAAACATTGTTTAGTTCATTACACCCACTTTCAGACAATCCAGACCATGTGCACTGTTCCGATTCAGTTTGCTTTGGAAAATGTCAAATTCTAGTTTGTTTCTTTTTTCAAACTGCAAAACCCTCCACCTGTCAGAAGCACAACACATGAAACACTAATTTAGAGTGTGTGTGAGTTTGACTGCAGTTAATGATGGTAGTAGGCTCGCTTTCTAAGGAATCATTGTGTGTTTGTTGCAGACTGTGTAACATTGAAATTATGCTTCGCTCTATGTGCAGAAGAGCACATCTGACTGTTTCAGGGAGTGTGTTTGTATGTGTGCCTGTCATGTGAGACAGGTGGTATCGTAGAGATCTGCCGAACACGACAGAGTAGTCACAACATGAAAAACCAGGTGAGCGCATTAGCATACTGTGGCTAACAGTGAGTGTGTGCGCGTGGGTGACAACAGCTTGCCACCGCTGACAGTTCACAGTCAGTGTTGAGTGGTGTGCTGATGTGCCGAAAGCTCATCCACGTTCCTCGAAAAGCCAAGAATCATTCTCCATCGCCACACCAAAACTCTCAATTCCCTCCTCTGTGGTTTTGTCAGGAAAGACAAGGTTGTTGTTTTGTCTTTTTTTATTGTATAGCTTGTTTCCACCCAGGGTCACTGGAAATACATGCCTGTGGTGACATTTCTGCAAAATGATATTACTTCTTGCAAATTTTGTGACAGTTTCAAAGTGAAATGTGCAGTGGCGCTAAAAGCACATTCAGTTTTATCCAAAATGGATATCCAAACACGTAACGTTACATTTTATTACCGTATTGTTCCGAATATAAGAGGACTTTCCCTTTTCAAGATGTACCTTTTGGGGAAAAAAAGGCTTTTTGAAGACCAAATCTTGTCTAGGCTTATTTTATAGGCTTTTGACTGTTTGCGTTTTTAAGACTGTCTTTTGCGCACTCAATCTTCTAACATTACACTCTGACACACTGGACCCTATCATACACCCGGTGCAATGCAACACCAGGCGCGACACAAGTGTTTTTTGCTAGTTATCATTTTCACGTCCAGCACCCACGTTGTTTAAATATCAAATGCACTTGCGCACATCTGTTCACCCATGGGCGTGCTGGTCTGAAAACGAGGTGTGTTCAGGCGCATTGTTGGCGTGTTGCTATTTTGAGGCAACTGAAAATGACTGCGACATTGACCAACAAAAACCTGATCTAAAGTCAATGGCGCAGTATTTTTTTGTTATTTAAAGGGTGCGTTAGTAATTTGCACCTATAGGCGGGTGCACAACACGCGTACACTCTGCTTGTTACACACACAGGGACGTGCAGCAGCACACAAACATGTCAAATATTAAAAATAAAAGGATTACAATGTAAAAGATTATTGTTGTGTACATAAAGGTAAAAATGCCTACATGTCATAATGGATAGTCATTGCATGTATCAGAATTACCTATTTGCAGTAATGATGAAGGAAATTTGCTAATTATTTGACCAATCATGGCAATACACACATGTATTTAAACTGACTCGTCAGGTTGAGGTGTCTGTATTCCGCCATGTAAATAGCGAATCCGCCATGGTGGATTGGGAGGGAATGGGAGATGACACTCTGATTGGTCTATTGTACGTTACACCCAAAACACACCCATGACTCATTAAGATGCACATACATAGATACAAATGTATAGTATAATGCAATGTAAGTCGCTTTGGATAAAAGCGTCTGCCAAATGCATAAATGTAAATGTAAATTAAGAGACTAGGAACAACCCTTTTGGACCATGCGCCGACCATTTTTTCTGTCGTTAAACTAGCAAATGAGGATTCGGACACATCCTAAGCCTATTTGCCGCCACCTATTGTTGCGGGTGTATTATTGACGTGTGAGTCTAGACCAGGGCTTGACATTAACTTTTTTGCTCACCAGCCACTGTGGCTAGTGGTTTTCCAAAGTTACTAGCCACTCAGCATTTTAACTGGCCACAATTTTGATGTTGGTAAATTACATTTTATATGATTAAAGTTGACTTTGTTATGCTTAAATTACTTTATTTTGAGTCATTTTACTTGATTTAGAAGATGTAAAACCCTTTCAAACTTTTAAATGCAGATTGACCACCCAAATCAAGACTACATTGTATATCAGCAGGTATGTACAGGTGGGCAAGAGGTGGACAATATGGGCTAATATGAGAAATTTTACAAGTTATTTGTGTTAGGCTATATAAAAGAACATAGAAGCAAATTACAAAAACAATAGTAAATTGAAAATAATCTTTTTTCAGATACAGTAGGTTTATTTAACATATAGCCTACATTTATTTAACATCTTTTGTTGTTTGCTTAACATTAATGACAGACAGGTAGGCCTATTTTGGGCTTTTTATTAATTAGCCTAATTGGGCTGCTGAATGCATGGACGTAACTGACACATATCCAGTTATTACCCACCTGTTTACGTCCACTTAAGCCATAACCGACTGTATTCACAAAGATACTCCACACGATGGACATTTAGACATCTGTGTGCACCACAGTCTATGGTGTGCATGTGTATTTGACTATTCAGGCGCGAAGAGAACTGATCGCGCGCGCGACAGAGAGAGAGCGCACGCGAGAGAGTGCTTCTGTTGTGTGTCATTCAGCGCAATTCCGCCTATCCCTCCTTCACTAACTGCACGTATATAACGAATTGTGTGATTGGACTGTAATTTTGTGCTACGACAATCTTCGACGATCATTTGGCTGTAAACTGAAATTATATTCAACCCGCCAAAGTGGCTAGTGGGAGTGGCTGTCTTACCCGCCACAGCTGAAATCTACCCGCATTTGGCGGGTTGGCGGGTGTTAATGTCAAGCCCTGGTCTAGACCCTAAGGGCCCTATTTTAACGATCTAAGTGTGCATTTAAACAACGGGGCCCTGGACGTAAAAATGATAACTGCATCAGGCTGAAACTAGCAAAAAACACTTGCTTTGCACCTGGCTTCGCATTGCACCGGGTGTATAGGGTTGCCACCTTCAATACAGAAAAATAAGGGACGCCTGCCGCAGCGGGGGCCACACCCCTCGGGGCCACGATGACCACAGTCCTGATGGCGTGCCAGTGGTGGTATATCATAACTTAAAACATGTTTTCATAAAAATATTAAGATTGATACCAATGGACAATATAATAAAATATCTGCTATTGAAATCAGTGTGAACAGATGCACTCAGTCTCTCACTATCACAACTCAAGTGTTCATAATCAATACACAGCTATGACAATAATAAACATAGGCCAACAAAGTGTGACTGAGACCACAAAAAATAAGCTTTTGGAGGAACTTCTGAGATGTGAACCATATTTTATTAACTTATTAAATTAACAGATAACTTAGCAATTATAAATTAAACAAATGCTTTGACACTCAAAAAAGTATATTGGGAAAAATATAGTGCAGGAGACTTGCAAAGGATCTTCCACGAAGTGGAAGCGTCCCGCCCTCCTCTGACTCTAGGCCCGTGAACCTGAAACAAACCAATCAAACCAACGATAGCAGCGAGTATTACCCAATCAGGGGCAGAATAGGACGTGTCTTCACGTCTTCACACAATGCGGGTGGGGTGATTTGCATGGGATGCTGCATAATGTGGACCTATGTAAAATACGGGTCAAATCGCGTCCCGTATTGATGTGATACGGGACGCGTCATTTTGCCTGTAAATACGGGACGATTCCGTATTGCACGGGACGGGTGGCAACCCTACGGGTGTATGATAGGGCCGTTTTTTTTCAGATGTATTTAACCATAGTGCATGATTTTTAAAGGAAATAAAGCGTTTTACTGCTCAAGTGTTTATTTAAGCTGCAACTGCAGTGAATTATATGTGTAGGTACATATATACATATTGGAGTTTTGTAGGTAGAGGCATGTTTTCCCCAAAAAGCCTAGGTTGGTTTGTTTTCATCACCATGGAGTTTTACTCTTAGTTTTAATCACACTTTTTAAACCAAAATATTGTACAAAATGTTAATACTTTTATTCATAGGTTTTTGACAAACTATCAAACTTATTTTTCTTGCTCCACTGTGCAGACCTTGTTCAGGAGCATATGTGAGTCATATCAAGAAGTAAACAGCAACAAATGTGCTTCTGTGGTGAAGAATTGCTTCAGTTCTCTTGCAGTGGATTGTGGGACTGAACTGTGCCGAGAACAAATCTCAGCGCTTTATCAGTTCTGTATTGTTTGTTTGTGAATGCTGCTGTGAGATGATGCTCTGGGGGCAAAGCTTCCTTTGTGTGTGTGTTTGAATAGAAGCGTGCACCTTTTGTAATATGGCCCTGCCAGCCCACCTGTGTGTGTATTTGAATGTGGCACAGTGTGTGATGTGATGTTTCTCATGCTAGTTCAGCCAGACATGGCTTCAGGCCACAAGAACGCTCATACACACGTACACTCACTCACGCAAGGTGGATGTGGGTAAATCTGCGGGAGCAGACTGGTGGGATGAAATTGGATTTTTAGCCAGAGCTTCAGGCTGTCGAAGCCCCTCAGCTAACGGCAGCGCTTGAAATCACACACTTGTGGTCTGAGGCCGGCTGCAGTGTGTGTGTGTGTCTGTGTGTGTGTGTGTGTGTGTGAACATTCTAGGGATGGGAATCGTAAGGAATTTAAAATCTGGTTCAGATTGTTATTCTATTTAATGGCTACAGTTCCTCAATGGTTATTGACTCTTTTAGTCCCTAAGGAATAATTGGAATTAATTATATCTTTTAAGGTAAAGAATATTTTACAAATACCATGAATTAAAGATTTATAAACATCATAAATGTCATGTCATAAACAGGTCAGTGTCTTTTATGTTATCTTTTCCTGTTTTATTTCATTTTTATATATTTTATTAATGTGTGTGTGTGTGTTAGTTGTGTATTTAAATGTCTGAAACCTAAAATAAACATTATGCAGTTTAAAACACTGCATATTTGTAATACAGTAAAAGCGCTGCGCTTGTCCATCTCTGGTTTAGCGCCAGCCAAAGTGTGCAAGCACATTTGAATTTGGAAAACAAAACCACTTCCCTTTTTAACATGTATATATATATATATTTTTTTTAACAACTTGAAAAAAACTTAAAATACTATCCTTTTATTTGTGTCCTTTCAATCTTTTTTTCATTATGATATCCATTCATTTTCAATGTATGAATTTAGAATGTATGCCCCCCAAAAATTAAGTTTAATTCAGTTATTAAAAAAGTGCACATCATGTATTCAGGTCATTGTATATGTTCAATATATTTTCAAAGAAATGAATAGATCCTGAAAAAAAGTATTATGTCATATGTGTTTTCTCACGTATTTCTCACTCACATGGCAAAGAACAACCCACTTAGACAGGAAGAGGCCATCTGATGGACATGTACGGAGACCAGTCACATATGGACTGATGATATCAGTCAGCTATTGACATTTTTATATGCAATATGAATCAGACGGTCAGTGAACAGATTGTGTGCAGTCTGTAGATGTGCCATCTGAGGCTAAGACTGTGACGTGTGGTTTAGCACTGACTGATTCAGTCAGTTAGTGAGTCATTATTGGCTGATTCAGCCTAAAAACCTATAAATTTGAGATCTCGTTATTTATTTATTTATTTTTGAGTGATGCCAGGGCTCAACGGTAAGGACTTTTTCTACTTGCTCGCTAGGGCCAGTCATTCAAATTTTTACTTGCCCTGCCCAAAAAAAAAAAAAAAAGTTTTTGACCCATGTAATTATGACACCAACATTTTAGATGCCAGTGAAATATTAATAATTCTCATTTCCATTTTTGTTACCACAGCAAAAACTACTACTAAGTAATATAAAGTTCAAACATTATTTAAGACAAGTGATCAGTCAGTAATAACACATAAGCAAATTGCAAGCAATAACACAGATAAACACGAATGAAATAAACAGAGCTTTAGTTTTTTTCAGGGAAGTCTAACAGTTGTTTTCAGGTGCAGAAATTGAATTAAAAAATGTATAATAGCATTATAGTAGCTGTATAAATTAAATATACTGTAGACTAAACCTTGTTAAAGCTACAAAAGTTATAAAGAACAGTGAGTGATTTTATCATTGTCTTTTGTTGTTTAATATTAATGATGACAGCAGCGGGTATATTAGGCTTCTGTCACTTTAAGAGCTAATGCACTGACCCAATATAATAATGCACAACCGATTTCTTTCTCATATGCTTGATTTCACTTAAGAGTGTATTTACAAAGATATTCACCAGAATGGATATTTTGACATCATTTGTTGTGTATTTGTTCGTTCAATAAGACACGATTTGCGTCATGCAAACTTAATTCTGTGTTTGACTTTCTATGTGTGCATAGAAAACAGTGTGCAAGTCTTCTTGTATTAGAATGGGTTGAAATTAGAGATGCACCAATACTAAATTTCTCCGCCAATACCGATAGCAGATTATGATGTCTGCCGATACGATTTGATATTTCCTTAAAGGTGCCCTAGAATTGAAAATTGAATTTACCTCGGCATAGTTAAATAATTAGAGTTCTGTACATGGAAATGACATACAGTGAGTCTCAAACACCATTGTTTCTTCCTTCTTATGTAAATTTGATTTGTGCAAAAGACCTCTGAAGAACAGGCGAATCTCAACATAACACCAACTGTTACGTAACAGTCGGGATCATTAATATGTACGCCCCCACCTTTTACATATGCCAGCTCATGTTCAAGGCATTAGACAAGCCGGTATTAACGTCTGGAGCTGTGCACAGCCGAATCAACAGACTTTATGCAAGTAAGCAAGCAAGGACAATAGTGAAAACTGGCAGATGGAGCAATAATAACTGACATGATCCATGATATCATGATATTTTTAGTGATATTTGTAAACTGTCTTTCTAAATGTTTCGTTAGCATGTTGCTAATGTACTGTTAAATGTGGTTAAAGTTACCATTGTTTCTTACTGTATTCACGGAGACCAGAGCCCTGTCGTTATTTTCATTATCAAACACTTGCAGCCTGTATAATTCATAAACACAACTTCATTCTTTATCAATCTCTCCAACAGTGTAGCATTAGCCCCGTTAGCCATGGAGCATATCAAACTCATTCAGAATCAAATGTAAACATGAAGACTTCAGATGCAAAAGCCTCTAAGTGCCATCTGAAATGTTCTTCTAAAATGAGCATTTTTATCAAGCTTGTGTGTTTATGTTCAGTTATTTCACTTTAGTGGCAATGAAAAGGACCTATTAATTGCCATTAAAGTGAAATAAATGAACCTAAACATACGAGCTTGATAAAAAAGCTCATTTTAGAAGAAAATTTCAGATGGCACTTAGAGGCTTTTGCATCTGAAGTCTTCACATCCAAATAAATACTATACTTACATGATCTGTTATGCTGCATGACGAACACTTTGTAAAGATCCATTTTGAGGGTATATTATGTGTGAACTTTGTTTATGCAATGTATTATAGAGTTGCGAGCTTGGGGGCGGGGAGCGCGAGCATTTAAAGGGGACACGTGCAGAATCTGTGCATTTTTAATTATGCCCCAAAATAGGCAGTTAAAAAATGGAATAATAAAAAATCTATGGGGTATTTTGAGCTGAAACTTCACAGACACATTCAGGGGACACCTTAGACTTATATTACATCTTGTGCTAAAGCGTTCTAGGGCACCTTTAAGAAAAAAAAATCTCTCTCAAATAATGCGGCAAACTATGCAGGGAACCCTGTCATTTGGCACACTATTGTAATTGAGATTTTTTTTAGATATAACTTGTATTAAAGTGGAAGACAAGATGCTACAGTGATCTGTCCCTTCACGTCAAAAAGCCATTTATTGTTTGAATTCCATGATAAAATGGACAGATTTTGAAAGATGTATCTTTGGGCCAGATTAACTAAACAGGGCGAATTAGCATGAGAGCGCAATTCCAAAAAAATGCCAATGGGAGTGAACATTTCTGTGGGTGATTTACTGACAATGCGCAAATTAAAGAACACAGACGCAGCCGGATCAGTTCCATAATGACCAATGCCATCTACTAAGAGCAGTGCAAATTAGCATCTGCTTTAAGACATACTATTTTAGGCGTTAAATAATGCCGCAAATACCAGTAAATTGAGGAGCGCAAAGCTTAATAAATTTTGCGTCTGAAAAGGAAACTCCTACAAATACATATGTAATAAGGTCAGCTGCAAAAATAACCGTGTCCACACCTTTTCAGTGCTAATTCTTCTCTGTGTGTCTAGTAAATCCTGAAAGTAGTTGTTTTAATGCCAAAAGAGGGTTTGCGCTGGTGCAAGCTATTAGTAAATCTGGCCCTTTATTTCTTATCAGAAGTAACAAAGCACCAAGCTCTTTACGATTACTGGATGGGAGGCATGCTACAGTTAATGTCGATGATCGCGTCAATCTCACAGCCAAAGCACAAAAGCACAGTTTGAATCTGGCAGTTGTGTGACGCCACTGAACTTTCTAATGCTGCGTTCCAGGCAGGTATTTGAACCCATACGTCTCGACTTCAAACCACGACTCTCAACTTTGTAGCGTTCCAGGCAAGTCACGCCAAACTGCCTGAGTGTAAACAAACCAGCATGGCAGACCATATGGGGCTTATGCTCATTTACAATTATTTCTATCGCCAAAGGTGCTTACTTATTTGAGGGAAACGGACGAGGAAAAATGGCACATAAGGCAAGAGAAGCTGTTATACCTTTTATTTTACGTTATTTTACCGTACACTTGCATAAACACCACATCCGTAGGGGCTGCCATTGTTGTTTCGCGGGCTATGTGACGTCAGAGCGCAGAACAGGGAGTACATCGATCTAGTACGAGTTCACAGGTGGGAAGTCACAGGTTTGACTGCCGTTCCAGTGCACTTTCAGGGGTAGAAGGTTGGAAAAACACAGGTTACGGGTTGCCTGGAACGCGGCATTAATCCCATATGTGGGACCGTACTCTCAGGAGCACAGACATAAAAATCCTGTATGTGGAACCGTACCGCTCAAAAGGCGGTTTGATTAACTATTTGAGAACAAAGTATAACGATAATTTGCACAGTTTGACGTGATCCGAGCTAAGCTAAGTTAGATTTAATCACCATTTGCAGCGCGATTTATTGTAATGCTTTTTTCTCAGTTGGTCAGAACCAAAGTGGCAGACATGTTACTTTCTTGTTCAGATGACATTTTCTGGTGAAAATTCTTATTTTGGTCATACTTCCAAGACGTAGAATGTGTGATTCCGAAGTACAGTATCCACACCGATGTGGTGAATGACAGCAAACATTAGATTCATCCGCGCTGAGGAGCCGTGCCGATGCACAACCCAAGTAAAAATGATAATTCTCCAAATAACTGCAATCACAGGTTTCAAACAGAGATGGCGACAAAGAGGCAAAACTCAGCTTTAAACAATCAGCCGATGGCCAATCAGTTCAAAATAATATTTTATAGGCTGATGCTGATTATTGGCTGATACATCAGTGCATCTCTAGTTGACAGCACTTGAAAGTTTAAATTGTCAGACTATTGTAATGATTTGGCCACTGACAATTCCATTGACTTTTCCAACGGGCCATCGGGCAGTCCTTACTGTCGAGCCTTTGAATGCATTAAAAAGTGACTGAGTTGTCTTTGTTTTGCACCATGTTATAATTCATTTGGTTATTTATTTCTTAACATTAAACTGGATCTGAATAAGGACCAGTTCTTGGGTTCCTAACTCAAGTGCGTGTATGTTGACTAGATGTAGAATGATTTGGCTTCCCACAAACACACTCACACAAAAGGTAAGAATGATGAAAAAGGTGAGGGGTGGAGATGGGCATTGCAAGAGCAGGACAGCTTGACATGAATTAAATCAAGTGGACACAATGTTGACAGACAACATGTAAGGCAAGAGAAAGATAGACAGACAATTGCGAGTGAAAGAAGAGAAAGAGGGTGAAATCTGATGGAAAGGTGAGGAAACCGAATAAGAGTAGAGGAAGAGAGACAGACGTTCGTCCAGAACTGATGTGTCTTTGTCTGTGACTGGACTACCTGTGGCACTGATCAGAGGTTATCTGACATAACTCACATTGATAAGTGAGTATGTGTGTGCTGGAAGCAAGAGAAAGCAAGAAAAGAAAGAAAAAACACTGGTGTTGGAAAAGGGAAGCAGCCAATCCTCTGGCTGTAGGTGCAGCATTTAATGCATGAATAGTCAGATGGAGTCTGTCAGTCGCCAAACCTGACTGCAGTTGAATAGCCTCAGACGGGAAGCCCATGGACCATTCATAGACTATCTGGTGCATATTACACACAAAAATAACTTGAACTTTCTGAAAAGGCAAGCTCGAATCTCATTGGCTGGTTTTGTGCAATGTATAGATGACAGTGTGCACCTGGAAGGTCTAAAATAGCTGTTATCAGATATACTTAAGTATAAAAACTGAATTATTTTTTTTAGAATAGCGAAACAGTTTTACACAAATGTAACAACTGATTTACATATAGAAACAAAATATTTGTATTAATAGACTAGAGAGATCAGAACTATCAAGCTTAGAAATAAAAGTAATTTAATCATTTAAAAAGTCAAATTTATAGTAATTGATTCATGATGTTTGTAAGGAAATACGAGTAAAAAAGAAATTGCATTGCTTGGGAATTGAATTGTGCTAGTAGTTGTTAATGCAGTAAAAACAGTAATATAAGTTTTTGACAGTGTTAATATATTATAAAATGAAATGTGTTTCTTTGATGGCAAAGCTGAATTTATTTACTATTTACAGTTTTCAATGTCACATGATTCTTTAGAAATCATTCTGATATGCTGATTTGGTATTAAAAAATATTGTGCTGCCAAATATCTTTAATGAATAGAACGGCTTTTTTTGTAACAGTTTAAACATATTTTCTGTCACATTTGATCAATTTAATGCATCCTTGCTGAATAAAAGTTTTTTTTTTTTTTTTTTTTTTAAATCTTATTGACCTCAAACTTTTAAAATGTAGTGTATATATTAAAGAGATTTGTTTTGCACTTATTAGCCACCTTGACCACAACTGTAAAATCTTTTTTTTGTTTGTTTTTTCTTCTTCTTCTAAGAGTTATGCTTGATTTCTGATTCATTTTTTTTTTATATAAATATCACGTAAAATGACACAAACTGAAGTCGCATTACATATTAGTCAGGCAGTCTTATCCTGTGAAAGTGGGTGGTTCTTGGCCAAAATAAGCTATGAAGTAGATTTTGTAATTTGGCAAAGATCTGGCTACATAAAAATAGCAGTTGACAGTTGTGTTTTCAGATTTGGGAACAGGGAAGCTGTGTTTTTTTCACACCGGGTTTGGCTCTGTTCAACTGGCAACTTGAGCTGCGATCACGCCTGCACCTGTGTGTTTGAGCACAGAGAATGAAACTTTGAGTTTTACCCACTCTCTTTTCCGGAGACTGATCATTTTACAAGCCTGTGTGTGTGTGTGAGGCAGGGCTGAGAGTTCACCTCTCAGATGGGAATGATTTATGTGTCATCATTGTTCAGAACTGTGATCACACCTGCATGAGAGCTGGAGAGACTCAATACTGACGGGGGCTAAGGTTTTGCTTCCAAAATGCCTGTTTGAACATCTCTCTGCTTTTAGTCTTCAAAACTTCACATCAGGATCCTAAAGTCCCTCTCTTCACTGCAAAAATCACTTTACTTTCTTAATCAGTATTTTGTCGTTTAACTTTTACATTTAAAATACAGTATCTACATCCATTAATGTACTTGTGTACAAATATAAGATTTTAGGACTTTTATAAAAACATAATTCAAAAGATATTTTCTGAAAACCAGTATCATTATTTATATATATATATATATATGAAGAGTTTGGTTCCAATACGCAATAACTCCATTTTGATTAATTTGAGTAAAAAAGGTGTTTCCTTTACCAAGAAAGTGGCAAGATGAAAACCACTATTTTCTGTTTCAAACTTTCACACACCATCTTTTGGTTATAAAAACATTAAAAATTCAAATCTACATTTTTATTTTAAAAAGTTTATTATAAAAACGTATTATTTTTTTCTCCAAAAAGCAATAAATCCATGACACTTTTTTTTTCCAAAATGCAATTAATCCATCAATATAAAAGTTATTTTTCAAATTGAAAATACACAACAAAGTAAGTTGATTCACATATATGACAGAGTCTAAACTTTGCCAATATTTATCTTATATACAGGCATTTTACTTAAAATACATTCAGCCGTCACTCCCAAAATGAATTCAACGGGTCATCTTGTTAATATTATAAATTATTTGTCATTACCGATTAAAGAGTATCTGGCGCCACCGCACGGTTAAATAAAACCGTGCGGCTTTTTTTTTTAAAAAGCCTTCAATGTTTACAGTGTGTGGAATGATGCGCTGTGATTGGTTGAGCGGATATATCGCGTTCTGCAGAAAAAGGAGACTGCCGTTTGTCGCATTTTGGAAAGAGAGGGAGAAAACAGGACAGAATAACACGATGGATATCGCATTTTGCACAAAATTAATAAATTACTTTTCAATACCGACCAGATACAATACTGATTTTTGCAGAAAATGTAATTTTTTGAAAATGGTTTTTATCATGTTTTGGAACCAAACTCTTCATATATATATATATACAGGCAAAACAAAATGAATACTCATGGCTCCTGATGATTTTGTCGCCTTAGTTGCCTAGCCCTAACCTCACATATGCAAGTGANTGACTTGACTTAACTGAATAAGTTGACATGTACTTACAAAGTTACAAGTTGCAAAGTTACGTATAGTTAGTAGAATGTCTAAAGTGGAGCATCGAAATAAAGTGTTACCAATTAAAATCAGTATAAAAGCAATATTCTCTATTTCTAGTTCTTTCTCACTCTCTCTCTTTTTTAAAATAAATGATGTAAAAAGGTCATCTTAAGTTTAAGGAATAGTGAAAAGGCCTTCACTCAATAATTTGGAAGCAACAGTAAAATATGCATGACACTTTTAAGATAGATCATAAAGTTTTAAGTCTGAATCTAGTGGTCGATATTTTAGCTCATGTCAAGTGGTTCTTTGGTCTGTGTCTGCAGATGATTGTCTGGTCTTTCTCAGGGAGAAGCTTAACCTTGGCCCACTCTTTCTTTTTTTAATTCTGATATTCCCTTCTAGAAACATTCGATTTTGCGTTTACGTTGTACCTGCCCTACGGTGCGAGCTCAGGTAATATAATAATTTCCCATAGAGAGAGAGTTTATTTTATTTTGTCTTCTTGAGCTGTACCAATTCTTGGTGGAATGAAGGACGCAGATATTTTCAGCACAGTGATCTGAATATATTCTTTGAACATTTAATAGACAAAAACAATTAATGCAAATTTCTTGCACAGCCAGCAGATCTACCAAAGAGATCTGAATTGCTGTGAGCTTGTTGTCCAACCCACAATGCACCTTGTTTTTACTAAAAACAGCAAGACAACAAAAACCAAATAAGAGGTTTTAAGAGACATGAGTGTTGCATTATAAGTACGTTTGTAAGTAAATGTGTTGTAGAGAGGGTGAGGCAGACAAAAAAGAGAGCAGAAGAAATGGACTTAAAGGAATATTGCCCTTAAAAAGCAAATTGCAGTAAATATTGGTTTGAAATCACTTTTAACACTTCTGAATCTTTACTCTAAATCTAGACAGTTTATTATCTGTCAAAGGACTGACCATGTAGTCTAAAAGACACTAATAAAGTTGCCTGTAGAGCAAAGTAGATCACTCAAAAGCCTATCAACATTTACTCACCCTCATGTTATTTCAAAAATATATGATTTTCTTTCTTTTGTAGAGCACAAAAGCAGAGTATTGATTCTTCTTTTTTTCCCAAGCAGTGAAAGTGAATAGAGAGCATGTATTATTGAACTCAAACATGATGCTTTATACTTTAATAGGGCCTTTTGCTGTATTTATTTTCATTATATTTTTCATAATTCAGCTTGATTTTATGGGAAAGAGCAGCATAAATTCTTTAAAATAATATAAAGTAAATACATTTTCTAAAACTTATTTTTTTATGTTCCACAGAAGAAAGAAAGTCTCACAGGTTAAGAAGGACATGACGACTATCCCTTTTACATTGACATTTTCAATGACCCCTTTAAAGTTGGCATGAAATGCAAGTTGTGCTAGTCTTTTCTTCCCTATTGTGATGCATATCAGAGTGAAACGATGTAGGGTGGTACTTATTTTTGTCCATCGGGAATTGATCGGATGGTTGTATGGTTGTGGTTTTCTATTGGTGGATCTCATGTGAGTGACAGGTTGTCCCGCCCAGTAAACACGCCATCAAAGAAGAGAAGAGATGTCGCTGCCAGAGGGAGGACATGAAGTTACTGATGTATTTTAAGTATAAAAAAATTAAGAGAAGAGAAAGTATCATGAATTGACAATTTATTATTTATTGGCAAGCAACATATTCCATTCCCTGTCTTAGAGGTGATTAGGAACAGCTTAGAGCTTAACAAATATAGCATTCCTGTGAAAAAAAAGAAGACGAACAGCTATTGTCTTCATCAATAGAAAGTACCCAATTATAAAACAACACTGCATAGTATTTGCTGTATAAATTAAATATATATTAATCCTACAAAATCTACTAAAGAGCAGTGAGTGATTTTCTGTTTTCTTTTGTTGTTTGATTAACATTAATGACACAGACGGCAGCAGGAATGTAAGGCTGCTGTCACTTTAAGACCGAATGCACGGATCCAATATACTGTTACACAAGCGACTTATTTATCTACTTTTACAACCGATGGTGTTTAAGCGAATACTCACCAAGCTGGGCATTTTGACATATTTCAGTGTGCTTTTTAACCATTTAGGCGTGAACCCGAAGTTCACTTTGCTTGTCCGCACACAGAAATCCACTTGGAGAACCGTATTGCTTTTGCAGTTTCAATAACACTTTTTTTCCAGCACATCCTGCAGTTTAGCAACAGTAGACTGTATTTTACCTCAATCACTGATCTAGCTGATTTGTACATTAATTTCGGGCTTTAAGGGAGGAACAAAAGTGCACCATTGTGAAAGAAAGAAATGCACTAAAATCACACAGCCCTAGATTCTTGCTGTCATTGGTGTAGGGTTGCTGTTGTTGCAATGTATCCGCTCTCCCCAAAGACTTTGCAAATATATTGTGCTTTTCAGACACCTGGTAAAATTGCCAGACTGATGAATGTAGTAAAGCAGTTTTAGTTTTGTGAGCTTTCCGTCATGTGATCAGCTCTTCTGCTCGGCCTTTATAGAGACTGCCGATCAAACTAAATAAAACTATTATCGGCCGTTAACGATCGGCGCCCGATCAATCAGAGCACCCTTACTTATTGCAAAGAGTTCCTTAAGATTTTGAGTTCTCTTTGATTTTGTCTTGTTGCTTCGTGTCGCACAGCTCATATCCGGTGTAGACACAGTGCAAGCATTCACTTCAAAACCGAAGTATACTTTGGGCTTTGAAGGTGCAGTAAGCGATTTCTGAGATTCATTGTTGAACACTGCTGATATTTGAAATCAACCCAAACAAACACACCCCTCCCTTCATTGCTCTGCCCCCAAAATGCACAAACACACAATGTAAGAGTGGATGTCTCTTTATCATAGCAGAAACAAAGCAAAATAAAACTTTGTGAAAAATAAAGCGAAGATGACGAACGAACGACGAAGAAGAGCAAAAAATTAACATACATTAAAGACGTATATACAAGCAAGAGTTGGTTGTTAGTCGCCAGCCATTTTCAGGCCTTCCCACTTAGGTCTCTCCAGTGTTGGAAAGCTTTTCTAATATTAATATTAACCCGGGTCCTAAATCTCTTGCCTGATTATAACCCTTCTTTTTCCAGTGATATTCCTCTGAGCTTTTCTCTTTTGTAATGTCTCTCAGCCATCTCTCTGTCTACAGTCTTTCTTCAAATCTCCCTCTTGCTCACTCTCTCTCCTCCCCCATCATGAGTGGACACACCCCCTATTGCTGATTGGCTACAAGTTTGTTGTGGTGCTCGGTCTGATCTACTTTCAACAGCGTTTTTTCAGAAATCGCTCACTGCACCTTTAAGAACTTTAAACAGTTCATATTATGCAATTTTAGACTTAATTTTGTTTTTGGGGTCTACTGGAGTACGTTTTTTTCATGATTAAATGTTAAAAAAAAAAACTGTATTTTTCACTTTTTTTTGCATTGTTGTAGCTCCTTGCTTCCTAGTCTGTCAGTAACACTCTGTTTAGTTTCTGTCTCTATGAAGCCCCTCCTTTCAAAAAGCGCAATGTGCTCTGATTGGTCAGCTGGACCACTTTGGAATGTTTTGGAAATGCCACGCCCCTTACCATTGTAAATCTGGGGAATAAATACACAGGATTGGACTCTGTGCTTTGTAACTTTACAGAAATTTTCATGCTCAAACAGCAACATTACACACTAAAGAAATGTGAAAATGTAAATAAATAATAATAATAATAGGATAATAGGTTCTCTTTAAAATACACTGTCTTTTGAAGTCTTCTAAAGTCATAAGATAGCTTTGTGTGAGGAACAGAGTAAAATTAGAAACTTTTCTTAACTTTCTCAAAGATTTTCTTACATTTTTCTGTTTCTTACTCATAAAACTTCAGAAGACTTTGAATACAGTACATATATACAGCTATAGCGTCCACTTTAATGATATTTTTTATTATTATTATTATAATTATACTTGTGGAGCTTGACGGTCTCTGGTAACAACTTGCATTATCTCCCTTTGTGTTCCATAGAAGATAATATGGGTCTGCAACAACATGAGGGTGACTGAATGAACTGTTAACATTTCAAAGCTGTTTAACATTAATTGCACTTATGAAACAGTGATACAACTCACTGCTCTTTACACTCCCTCACCGCTCCGTGCCTTCATTGAAATTGTTCTTTTAGTTCTTTATCTCGACAACTGACCTCTTTAGTCCCTCAGCTTTCCTCGTGTGCCTTCAGACATGTTTGAAGCTGGTCACGGTCCTCGCCTGTGAGTCAGGCACCGGCTGCTGCCTCAGATGGTGAGAATCGCTCCCTCTGGCGCTCCGCAACAATCCCAGGATGCTGAGCCCTGTTGTTAGCCATGTCCTGGTGGTACAGGAGGGCTATGATTCATTCTCACAAACAATAACGCAGCTTTCAGCCATGCCGATGAGTAAATCTGAGAGATGAGCATCTAGAGAGAGAGAGAGAGAAAAACTGTAGTTTGTGAGGGAGTAGGAGTGGGTGGTCGTGTATTGATTAAGTCTAATGTGGAGACAGCACACAGGTCCACCTGACTGCCGAGAGAAATGCCTGACTAATTGACTGAGACAATGCAAATTATTTGTGGCTGTTTGGGAACATCAAGATTGATGGCTTCTTTGCTTGTGGATTTAATCGACTTGTTTTTACTGTTCTTTTCTGTCATAACACACACACAGAGAGAGAGAGACTCTCTTTACTCACAGAGGGCAGACTGCAGGCAGAATATTTGTTGAAATTGGGATAAAATGAAGAAAGTGTAATGAATAAAGTGGTAAATAAAGACTAAGTGAAAAAGGTGTTCAGTATATGTAAAATATGAACATAACTTAAGTATATATATATATATATATATATACACATTTATTATAATAACTGATTCTTGAGATAAGGGACAAAACATGTCCTACACACAAANCCGTCTTTGTTAAAAATAAATAAATTTGTCAAAATAAATGAAATCTTCATCTAAATGAAATCTGGATACTCAGAACATTCACAGAACATTATTTTATTATTTATTTATTCATTTATTATTATTATTTTTAATTATTTAGTATGATTACATGCTCTATAATTGGAAAGTGCATGTAATTTAGCCTGTCCTCAGCATGGGGTCACAATGTAAAATTGCCAAACAAAGTGTTTAAAAATGCAACAAATTTAAAAATACACATTTAAATTGAAAGGCAGAGATCTGTAATATATCAAACAATACAAAAAGTAACTATTGAATTACATTTTCCATAAAAAAAAAAAAGCCTATCAGAGTTGTGTCCTCACTTTGCGTCAGAATTGTTTATAATTCTGACGCACAGTTCAGCCCATGCACAGTTCATCCCTCCAGCAGAGGGAGCCGTCACCTGAGTTTAAGTGGTTCTTCCTGTTTGTATTCTCACTTCCTGTTTGTAGCCTTATTAGCCATGTGCTTCTCTGAACACCTTGCGAAACAGAAGGGGGTGGTAATGCACCAAAACGCTGGATGCCAACCGTCGTAAAACAAGAACAAGAACAAGAACAAGAACAAGAAGACGGATTTTTGGATTTACCCTTTCATCTACTGTTTTGGATTTAGCCTGTTGCCTGCCTGCCTTGCTGTTTTTTGAATCTTTCCTGGACTTTGACTACGTCTTTTGCCTGCCGTCTTGTATTGTTCATACTTAGTTTGTCTTTGATAATAAACAACCTCCACACCATGGATTCTACTCCGCCTCCAGCTATGGGTTCATTACACAGGCAGTGTCATGGTCATCTTTAACTCTGAGGACCCCTTTCCTATTTCATGCTCATTGTGGATCTCACAGTAGGACACAAAATCGTGGAAGATATATATATATAATATTTTATACTAACAATGTTGAAGTATCTCTGGTCACAGCTTTAACATGTTCGCCATCCTGGTGTAATAGTTTCTGTAAATAGTTGTGGGATAAATCTGGCCATTATTAAGGCAGCAACAACTGAGAAAGAAAACAACATTGCTCCACTGTTCAACATGTGGTTAGGGTGGAAAAATATTCAGTTTTGTCAACTCCATCAGATGTCAACTCCGTCAGGTTTTATGTGTGACGGAGTTGACTTGTAAGCTGATGGAGTTGACAAATGCTCACAAAAACTCTTTATATAGTGATAATACTTTTTTTTTTTTTGCATATGGGGAAAATATATATCTATTGTCACCATGAAATCAAAATTGATGATTCTTATTTATTTATGGAATATTGCAGTTATTATAAATAAATATATATTTTTTTCATTTACACAAGAACACAGCAATAGCAAACCCTGATGTAATGAACTTAATAGAGAGCGAACATGCCAGTTTCCCTCTTGTAGGGAAGTCTTGTAGGTCAGGCACAATTAAAATGTACGTAATTAGTGTGGTTTAAAGAGAGGCTACAGATCCTTTGGATTCACATTAGGAAAAGATATCTGTTGCTGCTACAGGGCGGCACATAATAACGCTTACCATTACACTCAACCTAACATACACTCATATTCTGTGAGCTACTGGAGACCCAGAATGAGACGTACAAGTATTGATGTATTAAATTAAACATTATTTAAAAAATGTGTTGTCTTGTCAATCAGTTGTTTTAACATTAGTTGGACCTTTTTCATCAGTTTTTGTCAACTCCGTCAGTATTTAACACCATCAGATGAAGGTTTGATCCTGTACCATTAATTGTATTAACCATGCAGAATATTTTGATGTAAAAGTTAAAATACTTGACTCCAACATGAATTTGTGTGTGACATTTTGTTTTAATCACATTACAAAAGTGCAATATTTCTCTTCTGCTGCATTATGCAGTAAGATAATAAAGAGAGCGATATTGTCGCATAATCATATTTTACTGGTGTAGATCATAACCCCAGAGGAATAAGATTTACATTCATGAATATCGTCACTGGAGGTTACAGCAGTGTTTGTTTACGAATGGGTCCAGCATATTTAAATACGAAGAAAAAAATAGATACAAACTGGTTCAGTATCAAGAATAACATGTCTACTGCATGTGATGTTTGTGAGAGAATAGTGTTCTTTGATATGAGAAACAAATAAAAAAGCAAGAATAGGCATCTCTCTGTTAGTTCTTATCGGTCTCTTTGTAGTGATAGTGATCTAGTCAGCCCCGAGATACTTTTTAATGTCACCCAGCTCTCTTTTAATCCTGCGTTCTTTCTGTTTCTCTGATCTGTGTGCAGTTTGGGGAGTTGTACTGTATGTGTCTGTTCTGAACTGTTCATATGCTTCTTTTGTGTATCTCCTCACTGATGTGTGCTGTGGCATGTGTGTGGTTTCTCAAAGCTCTTGACAGCCCATTTACAAATCCGAACTTCAGTCAGATAAGATCTTTAATACCAGGTGTCTTCTCTCTCCCATGACACCTCCCCACAGGCCACCGCGACGCAGCGTGCCTTTGAATTATTAATAACTAGGAGATGCCAGGCGGCCTTGATCAGCCCTCTAATAATGTTGATTTTCCAAAAAGTTTTACCGCCAATGTGATTATTGAGATGATTAATGTGACAACCGCTTGGTGGGAGACGTCATATTAGTTCGAGGAGAACTAACACTGGGGTCTGCTTCTCCCGCTCTCTCACCATCTGATCTGAGAGGAGAGTTTGAAGGATCCTATAATTCCAAAGGATCGAAGACAGGATGTTTCTGGTAAATTAGCACGTTTGGGTAGACTGACATCTCATCATTGGCACTATGGGTACCAGTGGTGGGTTAATACAACAGCAAGTTATAAAAACTCATAGATTTATTAGGACTTACAGTATATTTATGTGTGCATGAGAGAATTCTTGCCGAAACAGTGTTTGAATCCTTGATTTTGTCAACTTTAAGTGTCTCCACACTGCTAAACAGAACATAATATGTTAAACCAGGGGTGTCCAACCCTGGTCCTCAAGGGCCACTGTCCTACAGAGATTATCTCCAATCCTAATTAAACACAGCTGAACCAGCTAATACTGTATAGGTTTTCAGGCAAGTATGTTGGGACAGGTTGGAGCTAAACAGCAGGATGTTGACCCTCCAGACGCAGGATAAGACAGCCCTGGCTGAAACCAGCGTAAGGTGATTTGTTGGTCTTAGCTGCCCACTAAACTGTTTAAGATTGAAGGTTTTAGAGGGGATTTGAGCATTTGTTAGCACCAGCTAGGCCAGGGTAGAAGACCCATTAGACTAACTGAACACCAACTTTGCCAGGCTAGAAGACAGGTTAAACCAGTTGAGCACCAACTTGGCCATGGTACTTGAACCACTTAAACCAGCTAAACATTAGCTTGGCCAGAGAAGTTTGCCAGCTTGACAAAAATGATTTATAGGTAATCACCAGCTTAATGAGGCTAGGAGACCAATTAAACATGTCCTGCTTCTGGAGGGCCACTATCCTGCAGTTTAACTTATATCCTAATTAAACACACCTGACCCAGCTAATCGCATCTTCAAGTAAACAACAAACTTCCAGGCAAATGTATTTGGGCAGGCTGAAACTAAACTTTGCAGGACGTTTGCCCTCGAGAACCACTAAACTAGTCTATTCTAAACTAGTTCAAAGTAGCCTAGGTTGACTTGAGCTCTTTTTCCTCACCAGGGTAACTAAGGGCTTTTTCAGACCTCTACATTGTTTGCTTTATTCTGAAATGGGCTTAATTTGTTACAATCGTTTGCTTTATTCTGAAACGGGGTTAATTTGTTACAATGTTGCATTTCTGTCAGGACCACTATTGTCAAAGATGATTGACAATTCGCATACAGTTTGGATTGGCGGCATGGTTCTGTTCTGGGCAAGAACTCCCTGCCCATTCATGCAGCCTAGCATGGATAAGAACAGGGAGAGCAGCGACAGGCCAAGTCCTGACTGGACGAGAGGAGCTGGGGATGAAGGAGGGTAAATAGCTTCTGAGAAACGCGATAAGCTGCTGATAATACTGATGGACCTTATATAGGACGCTGTAATAGGGGTCGTATTCCCATAAGTACATGTGGATCAGCCACTGCGGCGCCCGAGGAGCGATTGGTGGTTAGGTGCCTCGCTCAAGGGCACCTCAGTTGTGGGTAATGAGAGTGGGAGAGAGCGCTGTTTATTCACTTCCCCAACCTACATTTCCTGCCGGTACCGAGACTTGAACCCTTGACCTTCGGGTTGCAATTCCGACTCTCTGACCATTGGGCCACATCTGCCCCATATATAGACCTTTATATAACTTACACTGCAGTTAGAGCGGGAATCAAGGCTTCATCGGGACAGCATTCTTGCAATGCATGGAGAAGAGCCATTACAGCAAATGGCTCTTTTTGGTTTTCAACCACACAAACTCACACAATCAGACACTGCTGCTTTTTATATAACACATATTTCCCATTATGAATTATGATACCGCTTGGTTCGTTGGTCCATTCTCACCTCAATTGAAGCACTCCAGAATTTGCTTTTTTAAATCGTCCCGAGACAGCTCGTTCAGGCGATCTCAGAGTGATTGCTGTGGTGTGGATTCGAGCGCGATTGTCATGTTCACATATACCTAAACGAACAGAACTAAAGGAAGAAAATGCTCCAGGTTCTGAAACAAAGGCTCCAACTGAGTCAGGTGTCAAAGTGCCTTAAAAGATTAATTTAGTCTAAACAGTTCTGCACTTAGTATACACGTTCATTTTTATCTCCACCATGAACTTTGGGGTTGGTGGCTTGTTAATGAACATAATTTACATTCATCTTTGTGGTCTGTTCTGTGTAATTCGGGGATGATTATAAATGGTCTGGTGGGTGTGGAGGGGAGCCGTGGAAGCACCCCAAGAGTGAACCGCAAATTTATCGTAATTATCTGTAAAATTTGGGAGCTGTGTTTCTGGAGACACAACATCAGAGCAGATGGCTGAGGGGGCTCAGATAATGTATTACAGAGAGACAGGGGAGACATGGGAAGGAGCCGAGAGAATCTGGGCTGTTTCATGGGAAGAATGAGTAAGTGAGAGAGATTTCCGTAGTAGAGATAGTCTTGAGCAGGCAGTGCAACATCTGTACGGTGGCGTAGTGTGTGGTGAACATATTTCATTTCCACACACGGCTCTACACGCTTTACGAATCTACTCTTCCTCACTCCCAGGATGGCCAAACCCGACAAGATACATCTGGAGGTAGCAGCTCCAGCTATGTGCTAAGCTGTAATAGACTTACAGTTGTATTATAGATGTAAGAGTTGCTTGTGTGTCATGAATGAATGATTTCTACCTGCTTACATCCAATATATGCCTTTTAAGTGAATTCTCAGTGCTGCGCTTCTGGTGAACGTAAAACGTGTTGGTACTTGTTAGAATGCAATGCTACATTGGTTTGCAAACAGCAATTATCCAGGTTTAAATAGTATCAGTATGATTCTAACTTAGGACGAAAGAAAAATAAGGCATGTTTTGGATTTGGAACAGAGCAGTTGTGAGGTCAGGTTATAGACCAGCGTAACCTGAATGGCTAATTCACCTTCGGCTTTCTCAGGAATTTGCAATGGGTTGGAAGCAAGTAAGCTTAAATATGTGTTGGTTGTAGCCCTTATGTAGCAACTTGCTAGCAATTACTGTACATTGTGTTTTATATAACAAAACGGCATTGAAACTCATGTTTGAGATATAATTTATGTTTGTTTATTTCACACTGATGTGCAATGTATGTTGTAGAACCTTTTGGAAATTGAAATTGGAAATTGGAGTTTGATTGACAAGCGATCTAACTAATCATAACGCCGAATCCGCCACTTTGTCCGACAAAGCAGTCAGGAGTTAGAAGATTAACCTCGGTGGAGTTGAACTTGAAAAATGGTGTGTACTGATGTCTTTCCGCGTTTAAAAAAAACATTCCTTCTGATGTTCATTCATGTTTATTTGATGCTATAAATGAACTAGTAGGAAGAGATGATCGGTTCACGAGCCTCTTGAGCTAAGGCGCTACAGCGATCTGTCACGACACATTAAAGGGTTTTTATTGTTAGAACTTAAAAAAATGACACAGTTTGAAAGCTGGGACTTTGTTTAATATCATAAGTAACCTGCTCTGTCTTGTCTGTCGACATGTCGTCAGTGTCCTCTTTGCTTCGCGATGTATTTTTCACTGCGTGTGGCGTGACGGCGCCATGGCTTGTCGGACAAAGCAACAGTAACTAAGGGGGGCGGGTCTTTGCGAAGGGTCAATTCTATAGAGAATCTATGGCTTGGAAATGCTTTATAAAACTGCACAGCTCTATTGGTCGAGAAAACTCTACATTGGCCCCTAGCACACATTAGCAATGTAGCACAGCGTGGCTACTTTTCATTAAGTTTGGAGTTGTTAAACACATTGTCTTGAAGCCAGAGTTATTCTGACAGCTTTATCAATATTCTCTCTCATCAGTGCATTCAGCTGGCAAACACCCACCGAAGGGCAACACAGAGATGCCTGATCGGCTCATTAAAAAGTTTGGAGGGTGCGGCCAACCAGTGAAGTCAGGGAAGGGAAGGTGGCCTGCTGCTGCTCCGGAGGAATCTGACCTCTAGGGATGTGAGAGATCAGCTCACTAGGGAAAAACATGAACCTGATGTTGGCCTCACGTATTTACTGCCTGTCAGAGAGCTGATGAGGGTATGGATGGGGGTTTATCATCCTTATCACAATAAAGTGGAACAATACCAGTTAAAATGAGAGAGAATAAGGAGAATTCTAATGAAAGAGAGGGAACACATGTGGAATTTAGTTAGTAGCATTGGTAGGGGTAACTGATTAATAGCAGCAATGCTAACTACATTGTTCAGTTGTTTTAAAATATTGTAACTTTTCCAGTAACAAGCAATATATACATTTTTCTTTTTCCAATTCAAAATGACACATTTATGAGTTGCATGGTCATAATTATGAGATAAAAAGTCCTATCGAGCTTGCAAGTCAGACTCAGCAATAAGGTTTTGTCTCATAATTACTTTTCATTCATACATTTTTGACTAATACTCTGATAATTAACTCTCAATTAAATCTCAATTTTGACATGCAATGTCTTTTTATGTCATGATTATGATTTACCAAAGCATATTTGTATATTTTGGGCTTGTATAGATTCCTATTGATTTTGTGCCAAATAAATACTGCTCTGATCGTAAATGTATGCTTTAGCATACTAATAGTAACATTAACTGTCCACACATATCTAAAATTGCAACTAGAAAATGTGTCTCTAAACTAGACAAGATGTTTTGTCTCTTTAGAAGCAAATCCACCTCCAGCAACAATAAGTTTACAGTTAGACTCCAAATCACGCTGTTTATAGACAGTTTACTTGCATATGGATTGATGTACAATTTGTATGAAGAACTGTTACATCCTCTTGCATGCAGCTATTTTTAATTGCAAGAACACGTCGCATGTAAACACCCCTTTAGAAACGTTTCTAATCATGAACCATCATAATTATACAGGGCTATACAGACCATCGACTAATTGACTTTCAAAATATGTCAATTAGTATTTTGCACATCAGTAGTCTGGCTGAGAGTTTGTTGTTGTGCAGGTATTACTGAGGCCAGTGACCCATCGTGATCAGATGGATTGTGGGTAAAATTGTGGGGGTTGAGTGGGCGGTAAGAGAGGGTGGAGGGCGGTGCCTGTTTGCTGAGCGCTCCTAATGCAAAACAATAAAGCAGAGGCAAACAAGATAAAGAAAATTGAATTTTATAGCAGCCGTGAGGGGAAAATGTGTGTGGGGGGGATGGTGGAGCCCTCAGACTCAGCACCGCAGCTCTGAGGTGCATTACCGAACAAGCCGCAATCATGATGCAGATCTATGTGGCTATTATTCTGTTTTCATAGGCTAACGGGGTTATGTGGCATCTCCAGCTGCAGCCCTCTAGGAATATCTACGATCTCTATAGCACAGAACATTTCAGCGAGCTTTGTGAGTTAATGGGAAGCTCTCAGTATCTCTCTTTCTTCCGCCAGCCCCCGTTTTCAGAATAAATGTTAAACAGATGGGCAATGACAGGACATGTTTAATGATGCTTTAACACCGTGGAAAGAAACTTGCTCCACCAGGAGAAGAAACACACACAGGGAGACGTTCCTCATCGTTCAGAACATCAGAAGACAGCATCATCTATCAGGTATACAGCAGGCGTTATCACTCACCGCCGCTCACGGCTCACCCGCTCTCACCTGAGTCACTTTGAGAAGTCAGGAGGACAAGTAAACAACTTGTTACTGTTCTGGGTACCAAACCTCTAAAGACTGACACATTTGTCTGTAGTTTCTACACCTCTTGCGGCATAATTGTCGAAAGCATGTGTATATGTAGATGCCACATTCGACCGCTCCAGACATGTCGGCGGGCCTGCCATCTTGGAACGGTCAACGTGTCGTCACTCAGAGTAAGAATCAACAATGCCACAACATTGCGCATCTTCTGGTTGTGAAACAGCCGAGATTTGAATGTGTTGGATTGTGTTTTTAATATGTATTAGGTCAACATTACAGCTTTTTACAATGGGTACAATTTTACTTTGGTAACTTTTTAATGTCGTGTTTGCTGACGCCTTCGTCTTGTATTGTGTTTGTTTAGGAAATTCATCTGCTGAAGTCTATTGCTGATATAGATATTCATACATGCGTCTAACTACGGTTGCAGAAGCTCAGTCAACTTGCTCTCGAATGTTCATGGACCAACTTTGACCATTCCAATATGGCAGATGGCTTATGTATAGTATCCCGCTAATGAGGCATCTATGTATGTGTGTGTGTGTGTATATATATATATATAGATATAATGATCGAAAGTATGCATTACCGAACACCCCAATATCTGCCAAATAGAGTATCTGCCCCGAACATTTCTATTGCATTTCTTAGAAATCAGACTTATGATTTTTACTTTTTTAGATTTCTCTTTATTTTATTTTTTTAAGAAATTAATAATTTTATTTGGCAACAATGTATTAAATTGATCAAAAGTGACAGTAAAGACCTGTTACAAAAGTTTTGTATTTCAAATAAATGCTGTTCTTTCGAACTTTCTATACATCAAAGAAAAAACTATATACGTTTCACACAAAATTTCAAGTAGCACAACTGTTTCAACACTGATAATATTAAAAATGTTTCTTGAGCACTAAATCAGCATATTAGAATGATTTCTGAAGGATCATGTGACACTGAAGACTGGCGTAATGATGCTGAAAATTCAGCTTTGCATCACAACAAATTACATTTTGAAATATATTACAATAGAAAACAGTTGTTCTTATTTCACTCTTTTTCCTGTATTTTTTGATCAAATAAATGCAGCCTTGTCGAGCATAAGAGAACAAAACTTTAAAAAAATATTACAGACCCCAAAGTTTTGAATGGTCTACATTAAAATTTGTTCGTTCGTTCGTTCACATAATGTTCTCTTAAATAGCATATCCTTTGTCAATAACTTAAAGTTTAGACTTAGTTTTAACTTGCACACATTTGGTGAAACCTGCCCCAGAATAGGAGAGTATAAGAATATGATCAATATAAGGAACCTCTTTGCAACCACATTAGCAATGTGCAATGAACACTTTAGTAACTGCGTTAGAAACTTCTTGGCAACCACCCACAACATCAAAACATCATTAAGGTGATTTTCCATGGTCAAGACCCACACACTTTTTTTTTTAGATGATATAAGAATCTAGTTATAATTTTGTAAGAGTTTTGAATATTTATAAATGTACCAACTGTTTTTTATACACTTATGACCATATTTAAATCCATTCCACAGTCTGCAGATTTTCTGCATTGATCACGGCAGACAGTGTATAAGTTTAATGTGGGCGTATATATGACTGATCTGCAGTCAGCTGCATTAATGCTCAGTGTGATTACTAAAACAATGACAGTTTGAATAAATAGAATGAGATGCAATTGTCATCTGCTATCAAGATGTGTCACATCTGGCATGTGATGGTCAGAATCATGTCTCTTATTTATGGTGTGAGCTTTGTTGGACAGATTTTTCCAGAATGTGTCTAATGAAAAGCTGTTTTCCTGATTCTGTTTTCTCAATGCTGCTTTTCATCCATGTTTCAAATTAATGAGCGCATTGCATTTGAGCCTGTGTCGGTGACATAGATAATTATCTAGTGTGTTTCTGAAGCGAGAAATAGACCCAGTTGTCGTGCTAGTTAAATAGAGTTCAAAAGGGGAATAAGAAACAATGACAGAGTCGTTTGTGGACTTTTTGTTTATTTATTTATGTCAGTACTTTCTTATTTATATATTTACTCTCACTGAGATCTTACAGAGCATCTTAAAGGAATAGTTCACCCCAAAATAAAAATTCTGTCATCATTTTCTCACCCTCACTTGTTCTAAACCTGAATGACTTTCTTAGTTCTAAAGAACAAAAAAAAAAAAAAAAAATACACCCTAAAAAATGCTGGGTTAAAAACAACCCAAGTTGGGTTGAAAATGGACAAACCCAGCGAATGGGTTGTTTTAACCCAGCGGCTGGGTTAAATGTTTGCCCAACCTGCTGGGTAGTTTTATTTAACCCAAATATTGTTTAAAAATTACTGTATTTCTTGCTTAAAATGAACCCAAAATATGTTGGAAATTAACATTTATTAATATGTTTAATAAACAAACATTTATTAATACTTTTTTTGAATAATATTTAAACAATAAACATTTATTAAATTGCTTATTAATAAATGCTCATCTTTTTGATTATTATTGTTGCCTCTAGTAATTATGAGTCTGATTTTTAATTTCCAACCTATTTTGGGTTCATTTTAAGCCAGACATATAGTAATTTGTAAACAATTGTTGGGTTAAATAAAACTACCCAGCAGGTTGGGCAAACATTTAACCCAACTGCTGGGTCAAAACAACCCAATCGCTGGGTTTGTCCATTTTCAACCCAACTTGGGTTGTTTTTAACCCAGCATTTTTTAGAGTGTATTTTGAAGAATGTGGGTAATCAAACAGTTGCTGGTCTCCATTGACTCCCATAGTTTGGAAGAAAAAAAAAATACTATGGAAGTCAATAGGGCTTTTCACACTGGGCACTCAGCGTTCTAAACACAGCTTTTATCCCCGGGTAAAGGAACATTTCACACTTGTAATTCAGAAGCGGAATTATGAAACCCTGATCCAGAGCAGGGTTAGCACCGCTTTTGCGGTGTTAACCCCTCATTATAGCGCCAAACTTGTACAGTATGAAATGATGTGGTGTTAGAATGTTACAGCCTAGACCCTTATCAACAGACAACGAATCGTGTGCCTCATATTTGCCTGCTTTAAACAATCACGGTAATACAGTGCATTGTATATAAACAGTTTATTCAGCGTTTGAGAGGAAAAATGTCAAACGCTGAGAGAGACTGTTTAATTCTTACCTTTTATAGTCTGAAATGTCCATTCAGTATAAACTTGATAGTACAGTTGGCAATACGAGGATGCTCAGTGCTAGCCTATGTAAACAGGTCACATGCTGCTTTTATCCAATCAATGACGCTGACACCGCAAATATGCAAATAAGAACATTAACCCAGGGTTTAGGAATGTACAATGGGAAGCGTCATTTTATGAATACCCAAGCTTAATTGTTAACCCCGGGTAAATTATGAGGCGTGTGAAACCTGAAGCAAGATAACCCAGGATTCCATTGACCCCGGGTTTACTATTTCAAGTGTGAAAAGCCCTAATGGGGACCAGAAACTGTTTGGTTACCAGCATTACCACATTTTTGTTCAACAGAACTAAGAAAGTCATACAGGTTTAGAACAACTTGAGGGTGAGAAAACGATGACGCAATTTTTATTTTTGGGTGAACTATCCCTTTAAGGAATGCAGTAAGAAAATGGTTGTGCTTGTTAATATTTTTGTGGAAAAAAGTACAGAAATAACAGAAGATAGAATATAAATTGTATTTAAAGTAGAGCATTTTTTTTTTTTAATTATACTGTAATAAATAACAAGACACAAGAACGAACCCTCAATTTTGGTCTCTGGATATTGCTCAGGACCCTTCTCCAATGGATTTTTTTTGGGTGCGATTTATCACTGGCCAAGAAAGACTCATAAGTCTGACCATTTAGAAAACAACAAGTGGCATGATTTGAGACCCTATCATTCATGTCTGTAGCATGAATGATATTGGATGAATTACTCACCAAAGCTTAATACTTATACTATAAATTAATTGTTTGTTCAGATCAGATCCTTAATTTTGACCAATAACAACAGTTATGCTTGCCTTAGCAAAGATCTCTATACATACAATTTATCATAAACATTTGTCTTGATTATTAAATCCACATCCTCTGTACTGACATTACTGACAATAAAGAAGCTTCGGAATGGTTTTACCACCACTACCACACGCCGGCTCGCACCTGTCCTTTTCTATACCGTACACAATCCACATGTCCCTCCTGAGATGGAGAGCGCAAGAGGCAATAATCTTCCCAACTCATTAACTCCCAAATTAATTGATAAGTAAGCGGGGCTGGTAGGCATGTAGGTGTCTTATTAAAGTTCTTCAAAGCCTGAGAGATGTGCTTAGGCACTAACTTTGATCAGTAATTGCAGAGTACTTTTGCACAATTAATTGATTACTCTTGGGAGCACAGGTTTCCCAAGTTTTCCGTAGTTTGAGTTCTTTTTTTTTTCTTTTCTTATAGCTAGGGAACCTTCCATTGGAACGTTACTGGATAGTAGTCATGATTGCCTGTCCTTCTTTGTGTCCTTTTTCTTAGTTAAAATCTGGACTTGGCTTCCTCGTTTGCACTTAACCGTTATGGAAATGATGAATGAATTTTGGATTGGCAATGAATAAAATCAGAGCGCATCAGGAATTGGTTGCTTTGTCAAAGGGGTTGCTTAAGTGTACATGGCTGAAGTGGACATTTGAAATTGGTCCAAAGCAGCAAACTAAGAAGAATAATAAGAAAAAAAGTCAACCTCAATTTCAATAATTTACTGTCTCTAAAAATTAAATTAGCATCAAATCCAATGACAAACCTAAAGCGATGGTTCACCTAAAAATCATTTACTCATCATCATTTTATTCCAAACCTGCATGGCTTTTTTTTTTTCTTTTTTCTGTGAAACACAGAAGGAAATGTTTAGCAGAATGTTTATGCTGCTCCTTTCCGTACAGTAAAAATAAACAGGGACCAGGGACTCTCAGGTTTCAAATCAATCAACACAAAAATAGTTCACATGACTGCTGAAACCATTAAATAACTGTGTGAGAAACAAAGTGAAACTTAAGTTGTTATTCATTGAAAATACTGTAACTTTTGAAACTTTTACTTAATGGTCAGCTAAAAGAAGCCCACAAACAATGTTGTTTTGTGTCCTTAATGTCAAACGTAATTCAATACTGATGATTTTTTTTTAATTATTATTTATTTATTTTTTAAATATAGACATGTGCAAATATCTTGTAAGATTTTACCGGAAATGTTATTAAATTATTTTTTAAAGTTAAAGATACACTATGTAACTTTTGGCCCTTTAGTGGTTAAAAATAATGCATGTATTTTGCTGAAGAACATTGTTTTGTTCAGCTCAGGCTCATTAGAAAAACGTACCTGTGTCAACATTTTTGCAAAACGCAAAATACATTGTATCATGCACGTTTCGTGACAGTTTCAAAGTGAAATGTCCAGTGAGTGGCGTTAAAAGCGTGTTTCCGGAACAGATGAACGTGAATATGGCAACATTTTATTATGTTGGCGTTTGTATATATCACCCCAGTTCTGAATTGAAATGTCCGGTGAGTGGCACTAAAAGCTTAATGCTCCATCACTTTTAATAACGTACACTTATGCTAAACCCTAAGCCTACCCGATAGTGTTAACAAAAACCGTAACCGTGGCACTTTAGCTTGTTTTTGAGCTCTTTTACTGGTTTTGTTTGTTCTTCGGCTCTGCGTGCGAATGAATATGGTTATTCTACTGCTCATAAAACATTTACTACTATAAGAGATCTAACCAGTTAAGGATCTCAAGCTGACTAGCTGAAGATATTAGCATTAATACACTGTAAAAAAAAGAATTGTTGGTTTAACTTAAAAAAGTAAGTTACCTTAATTTTGTTCATTGAAATTAAAAAATTGTGTTAATACAATGAAGGTCATTGGTTTAATCAACAGAAATTCAAAATATTATGTTATCTGAACTACATTAATTATCTAAGTTGATTTGGAAAAAATGTTTAAATAACAAATCATGAAAATATTACAACAACCATAATGAAACGACCCTTCACAATAGATAATGCTTTGCAATGAACTCAGAGAGCTACAAATAAAATACCTTCCACACTTGTAATAAAAACACCATCTCTGCATCGAGAGACAACATTTCTTTTACAACATTTCTAATCCCTCAGCTCTCGCTATCTCTGAAAAGCCAAGCCGGTGTTGATTCTCATTTTATTACGAGCTCTGTCGCATTCTCTTTTTGCCAACTGATTCGTTGTTTGTTTAAAACGGGTGATTCCGCGGAGGTTTGAGATTTAGCTGCTCCATGTGAACCTTTCTCACTCGTTGTGACAACTAACCCATGCCACTCACACACTAGCTTACCATAGTAAATCAGGGTAAGACAAAAACACATTTTGGTTGAAGGATTGATGCATTGACTCATTTAAATTTTGTTAAAAGGTGGGTATCACACACAGTTTCTGCCAATCTCATGTTAATCTTGAGTACCTATAGAGTAGTAGCGCATCCTTCATATCTCCAAAAAGTCTTTAGTTTTATCATATTAATAAAAGATACATATGCTGTACCGAGTATTTCCAAAAAACAGCCGAGCGCCTGAAGGCGTGCCGTGTGAACGGAGCTAAAGAGTGACGAGCTGTCTTGAGCACACGCAGCTTTTGTGTAGAAATCGTCAACAAGCGATCAATGGTCAGCTGAACAGATGTATTTAAACACACAATATGCCATCGCATTATCCCTGGATAACTTTTGAATCACTATAATGAATATAGCATATAGTGAATGATGAATAACAAATTTATGAATTCTCTATGTTTGTGTTGTTTACATTATATGTGCCTATTACCAACAAAACAGACATATGAAGACATATGTGTTTTACTCACCACCTGCGGTTCCGACTCATAACCGGGATCATTATCACTGTGACCGCTCCATCTTTCAGTTTCAAACAATCTATAAATCCAGCGTGGAACTGGGCCTTGTTTATGAAACCAGAAGCGCCGATCCTGAGGGCTCGAGCAGCCTCGGAAAAAAAAACAAGATATTCTCCATTCATTTTAACCAATAAAAAAAGTGATTGCAACTATCAGTTTCTATGGTTATTTTAATAACACATGTCGAGAGCACATCAATGTAATGCGTGAGCACAAAACTCTCAGCTCCACTTAACGCTGGGTTCTTTGGGAAGCAAGGTTATCTTTCCCTGACAACCAAAAACACACTTCAAGTCCTGTGACTTCTGTAAACCCGAACGCGTGTTGATGGGCGTGCTCTTGCTCTCTCGCTCTGGGCGACGTGTGCGCGCGCGCCCTTCCCGGAGAAGTGCCCATACAAGGAATTCCGCCCCCGTTTACGTCACTCAGGCCCATACTCGAAAAAAAGACTCAGAATCCTGTAAGGATTTGGAAGAGAATTTTTGGCACAGAAATACTCCGTCATTCGTCCAACTCGTGTTTTGAAACTTTGGCCATGTTTAGCATGAGAATCCAACTCTTTAACAGTGTAAATAAGTCAGAATACATGAAATGGCATTATACCCCCCCTTTAATTTTGAACATCAGTTACATAGTGTACCTTTAACAACCACTGGTCTCCATCATCTTGAGTTGAAAGTCACTATGACCTGTGAAAAGTGGTTATGAGCAAAGGACAATTCAAATTATGCAAATTTTTTCACAAAATTCATACAATAAATGCCATTTGACACTTTTATCCAAAGTGACAAATGAGGAATACAACATTTTAATGTGTTGTGACAGGAAAGTCATTCAATGCCCATACTGTAGCTCATTAGCTAGAGAGAGAGAGATTATATACTGTAGCTAAAATGATATATTTTTTAAAATGCATGCACTGTATTATAAATACCTTATATTTTTAATTAACATGAAACAGTAATTATACCATTAAACTAAGCTGAGACTTTCAGTTTCATGCAATGAATGAAAAAGAAAAATGTATGTAAATGATGGAGCATCTAACATACTTTCTCTTAGTAAATGATGAACAGATTTTTCATTTTTGGGTGAACTATGCCTTTAAGCGCTGATCAAACTAAAGATGCCCTCATCACTTTATCATGTCTTGCGCTAAATGAAAGTTTTTAAGGTCACATGAAAGGCTCATTTACTATCATCACAACTGTTTTGGATGCTTAACTTATGTCCTGTAATGATCCCCCAGAAATATCACCTTTAATGAACTTCCAGACCTCTCTGTTTGTGTTCATCATGTTGTGGTGGAGGTAACTAATGGTCCTCATACATTAAGTAAATGAGTTTTGCTCAACTAGTGGAATTACAATGGCTGAGGTCTAATGAGCTATATGTGTTTCCAGGGCTTTTTGCCTCACAGAGGGAAGTCAATGTGTCATACCTTAATCACTTCGACTATAAACCCTTTAATGTGATTGCTTTATAAGCTACAGGTCGTGATACAATAACAACTATTCCTTACTCATTTAAAAACAGTTTGAGCCCCCATGGAGACGCTTAGCACCTTGATGTTTGATCTAAAATTATTGCAGCTTAAATGCTTTAAATTATTCTTGTATACAAATGTAAATTGGGCCCATGGATTATTAATTAAAATGAAATTATTTGTATTAATTTGTACATAATAATCACATTAATTAAAATGGCGGAGGCCTGAAAACATAACAACAAAGAATAAGTGTATCCAAACTTTTGACTGGTACCATATATTTTAGAACTGGAGGAAGGATAGTGAAGTCTGGGATCATGTAAGGATTTGAGCTGAAATAATTTGATGGAAGCTGTCCTTTTCAGTGTGTCTTACAAAGCTTTCAGAATACCTCCTCACTCGCTCTCTTTCTCTGGTTATTTGTTCTTTCTATTGTTTGACTGTCAAGAGTCCATCTGTAGGATGAGGATGTTGCCCATTTAGTGTGGAATGAGCTTTGGTCAGTAGAGGATGAAGGGAATGTTTCTTTCTCCTCCATCAAAGGGCCACGTGAAATGATGTATTGCAGCTGTCACTCAAAGTTGTGTCAAACACAAAAAGTCTGTCTCGTTTGACATTTCAGTACCTAAAAATCCAAGTTCTGATAAAAAACAGCATAGTTTAGACATAGCCTAGTTGTTACCAATGTTGTTAGCAGTTTCATAATAAAGTAATACTGATAATTTACTCAACCTCATGGTTCAAAAGTTCATGTGTAACAAATTCTATGTTGAATCAAATAATATATTTCTTTCTGAAGCTACTTTTTGTAATGCCTATTTCATGCTTTACACAATAATGACTTCAGATTATCTTTTGGGAGTAATTGCTTAAATTGCGATTAATTAGATTAATTAATCGCCACATCATGTAATTTAGATTTAAATTTAATCGCTTGACTGCCTTTATTTATTTATTTACAGGGACAAATCACATTGGCCCTCATTTATCAAACGAATGTAGAAACCAGCGTACATCCGAACGAAAAAAACTCTAAAAACACCCCTCAACCTTGTAATTGCAAACAAAAAAATGTATTTAAAAAGAAAATACCGTTAAATAAAACGAAAAACTTACAAACATTATTAACATATATAAATTTGGTTATTTTAGTACCCTCTTCACTCCATTGAAAATCTTTAAAATGTATTTTATTCAGAACAGAACAAGAACAAAAAATAAGTAGCTATAAAATTATATATGAAATTATAAATCGAAACGCAAATTATATGCTATAGTGGCATACTTTATAAAGCAGAAATGAATTTATTTAAAGCAAAACTGAACTGGGCTCACATAGCCTACCTCTCTCATTAAGGAAGAATCCAAATGTTTCCATATTCACAATGTAACATTTATTGGTTGCTGAACTACTATTCCTTATGTAAACTAAGGCTTTGTATTTCACTCTTGTTTCAATTTCCATATAAAACATCCTTCGCATGTGCAAAAATGTGTTTGGTTGGGCGTTGCGCGCGCCGACTGGTACAGATGTACTCCTATAGTGGACCATTAAACTGAGCAGTGTTAACTTTCTCTGCATTTAGTTTGCTGATAAATGGCTGAAATGTAAAGTTAGCAACGCTAGAACTGAAATGTAGCGTCTGCTTGTGTGAGTGAGGCGCCTGCGCGATCAATTGGATTTAATAAAATAAAGATAAATATTTTAATAAAATAAAGAAAACGAATACAACACGTCAAATGAGCGTAGCCTGAACTTGCCCTACTTGATGCAGTTTTTCTCTTTTGTTTTGTTAATCTGTTAATTATTTCAGTGAAATATATATTTTGTGTAGTCTTATTAATGTATTCCTTGTATATTATTGTGTTTTTCTCTGCATTGCAGGTGCATAATGTGTGAATCCTTATGTTCTGTTGATGTTGCCATTTGCGCATGCAAAGCGAAATCCCTGGAAAGAAAAAAAAAACATTTGTGGTATTTTAAGACACTCATCTAGGCTATTCTAATTTAATTTTAATTTGACATTTTAATCGTGTCATTAAATGGTTAATGATCGGTTAGTGAGGTATTGTCAGTCAGGAAAATAATCTAAATGTTCTCATAACAGTTCTCCCCCAGATTTACTATGCTGCACGCAAGTTCCCGCTTACTCAAAAAACGTGCGTGAGATTTGATTGTAGTCACCGCTCACGCTCATATTGATAAATGCCAAATTTTGAGTGGAAACGAGCATACGTACAGTTTTCTGGTGTACGATCGTTTGAAAAATGAGGGCCATTATGTTAAAGGGTTAGTTCACCCAAAAATGAAAATTCAGTCATTTATTACTCACCCTCATGTCATTCCACATAAGACCTTCGTTCATCTTCGGAACACAAATTAAGAAATTTTTATAAAATCCGATGGCTCAGTGAGGCCTGCATTGCCATCAAGATCATTTCCTTTTTCAATGCCCAGAAGGGTAATACAAATATATTTAAAACAGTTCATGTGACTACAGTGGTTCAGCCTTAATATTATAAAGTGACGAGAATACTTTTTGTGCGCCCAAAAAAAAAAAAAAAAACTTTATTCAACAATATCTAGTGATGGCGATTTCAAAACACTGCTTCATGAAGCTTTACGAATCTTTTGTTTTAAATCAGTGGTTCGGAGCGCCAAAATCACATGATTGCAGTAAACGAGGCTTCGTTATGTCATAAGTGTTTCAAAATTTCAATAGTTCACGTGACTTTGGCAGTTTGATACGCGCTCTGAACCACTGATTCGAAACAAAAGAGCTTCGAAGCTTCATGAAACAGTGTTTTGAAATCGCCCATCACTAGATATTGTTGAATAAAGTCACTATTTTGTTTTGCCGCACAAAAAGTATTCTCGTCGCTTTATAATATTGAGGTTGAACCACTGTAGTCACATGAACTGTTTTAGATATGTTTTTAGTAGCTTTCTGGGCATTGAAAAAGGGAGTGTTATTGCTGGCGATGCAGGCATCACTGAGCCATCGGATTTGATCAAAAATATCTTAATTTGTGTTCTGAAGATGAACGAAGGTTATACAAGTGTGGAACGACATGAGGGTAAGTAATATATGACAACATTTTCATTTTTGGGTGAACTAACCCTTTAATCGACATTATGCCACAAATGTTGTAGACAGAGTTTTACTGAACCCAGAAGTTTCCCTTAAGAATTACTTTATAATGGATTATATATATAATTGTCAAGAAAGTGTTACCTACGCTTCTCCTAAGCTTTGTCCATATGACAGAGGGCAGTGTGGGATGTAGAGAATTCTCCAGGTGTAGTCACACTGCTGATGAAGTAGAGCTCAGGGAATGTGGGAAAATGAGCAAATGAACAGATTGTATGAGACTGAAGCATGTGGGTTGTGTCCATAGAGATGTTTTGTGAGCCACAATCTTGTATCGTGCGTGTTTGTGTGAACAGAACAGGGAGACACACAAAGTTCCCTCCCCCTCCTCGTCCACCCCCTCACGGTGAAGCTCTCTGATGGAAATTTCCGCCCGCTTTATGTTCATGTCAGATGTACTTTTGGCTCTAACTGTAGCAGATTCTTTTCACTTAACATTTAAATAATCACATGAGCAGATCTGACCCAATGCTGCCAGATCCATTCAGATTCCACAAGATACTTAAAATCCAATACGAAGG
>RJVU01031169.1:800175-813807 GCA_003731715.1 Anabarilius grahami
TATGCTTAAAACAAGAAATACAAATCCTCTTCATAGCCAAAATGCCATTCGGGAGCATAGCATTCAGTCAGTAATTCTCAGCATACACATCTGCGCTATCCTTAATGCTTTCCATTAGCCCATTTACAAATATATTAACCCATTAAACATTTATATGAGATCTAAACAAGAATGAGCTTGATGCAGAAACAGCTTTGTGGTGTTCGTAGCAGATTAAACATAATCAAGCTTGTTTGAAGATGCATTCTAGGCTAATCCTGGTCTCTGTGTGGATTGTCTATATCATTGTATCTGCTTCAACTTGCTCTTGACATTTCAACATCTGTTTTCTTAAACACTACAGCTGCTGTCAGAATGTGTGGAAGTCATTTTTTTTATTTTTTTTTTATAAAGTCTCTGGGTTTATTCCCCTCTAGCAAACAGACTGTTAAAGTGACGGGTGTGACAGCGTAGTTTAGAGGTGCTGCAATGATTTTGAAAGTAACTGGGACTTCTCAGGTTCTCAACAATGTTTCATTTTAGTTCTGTGGATTATACAACTTCTGGATTTTTGTGTGTTTTCAGGGCTCCAGACTGTGACCAAATGGTCACATTTTGCGACTTGTTTTCCTGCTGGTGCAACAAATTTGTTTTAAAGGTTGCACTAGTGTAACACCACGTTGCCCCACTGATGAGAGCTCCCATTTCTGTTGCACATAATGCATATGAGTAACAGCAAATGAAACAAAAGCGTAATGAAACCGCGCTACTTATTTGAGCAGCGGAGGTCAGACCGTTTTCAGCTCGGATAATAATAAACAGCACAACCTATGAGCACAATACTGCGTGAGCTCAGGGGGTTCTCGAGCGCCAATCTAGTGGAAAATCAGGAGAAATATTGAGCCATGAATGAACAAGTTATATAAGGCTCTCCAGTGAGTAACGCTCAGTGTAACCATTGTCATTTCAGCGTGCAAACTTTTGGGAGTGAAATTTAAGCACTTTCAAGAACATTTTCAAATCTCTAAATATGATCCACTTTAAATGTTATTTTTAATGTGATGATTTGTAACTAAAAGTTTAAAGATGAAGGTATACTTCGAGGCAAACAAACTTTTATTTAAAAATGAAATTACCAGTATAACCAGTAGATAGCGGCAGAGGAGCACTTATTGGCTTAGCCATTTCCACTCCTTAATATATGGGGAAAAGTCACAAAGTCCCATGAAAAACAAAAACTTTTCTTCAGATTGTGAATGAATTACACAGAAAGCAGGTAAAGAGCACTCATTTTATAATCACTGAAGCTGTCGGTCAGTTTATGGTACATTTAATAAGAGTATAATATTTACTCTTTTTTGCCTGATATTGTTGTCAATAAAAGTTCATTTTATCTACATCTCAATTCAAGGTCAGTGCTTTACTGTACCATTTCTGATAAATAAACATGTAATATTATTAGTAACTGCACTTACTAATACAAAACATAGTAATATAATTAGATTACCTTTATGATTAAACCCCCACCCCCTGCCTATAGCGCCACCAAATCAGGTACTGATGCCACCTTCTGCAGATCTTAGTGGCACCGGTGCCACTGCTCTCAAATGTTTGTCTAGATGCCTGTTTTTGCTCAGTGGGAGCAAGACCTGTGACACAAGATTAGAGTTTGCCCTGATTCCAGAATTTAGAGTAGAATCAGTCTCTTCCTGCAAGATCAGAAAGGAAGGCAAAAAGATTGGGTTGTCAGACTCTACCATATCATTGAAAGCCATCTTAACATACTCATGCAAATTGAATTACCTAAACCTTTTCCAAAAGGCAAGTGAACAACTGTTTGGCAAACAAATTTGTCATAATACTATAGCAAATCACAAATCCATAATAGTAAAGGGGGTCAAACACATACAGTCTCAAGGGTTGTTTACACAACACCGTTTTAAACTAAAAACGTAAAAAATTGTAAGCATTTTGGTGATTAAATGATGAAAACATGGTTTTGGGTGAACTATCCCTTTAAGAAGGGATACTTTAGGGGTGGGTAAATATGAAATCAATGATACTACAATAATTACTTTGTTTACTTGCTTTTAATTACCTCTGAATTTATTTCCAAGATTTGAAGCCTCTCAAACTTTGGCTCAGACTCCTGAACATTGTGCAGCAACCAGCCAATCAGTGGATTTACACTTCATAAGTAGTAGTTCACTTCATGATTTTTAACTTCGGCTGAAAGTGCACTGACAGATGTCCTTGACTGGAGTCATTGTGAATGTTAATGATTGACTGTTTAAAGACCGCATGGGTTGTGGTCCACTTAACTGCGCTCACATTGCAGAATTATAAGGACATACATTTTAATTTGCAGTTTCGCTGTCACTGTTATGTAGCTTTTGATTAATGGCGTTCTAAGCTTGTTTCAATAATTCATGAATAATTCTACTTTATGGTCATGAATAAGTTCCCAAATCGTATTCTGCTATATTATACATGTATAATGTATATATGAACTTGTAAAAAGAAAAAGGCAGAAAACTCTTGCTTCATCCCATTTTCTATTCAGAAGGCTTTGGTTGTGTTAAAGTCACCATGAAATCACAATTGACAATTCTTATTTTTTGGAATATTGCAGTATTTATTATAAACAATTTATCCATGCACATCATTTATTTAATTAATATGCCATCTTTAATCAAAATATGTTCCCCTCCCTTTTGCAGCAACATCTCTTCTCTCCTCTGATTATGTGTTTAATGGCATGAGGGCGGGGCAACCTGTCACTCAAATGAGATCCACCAATAGCAAATCACAACCATCTAATCAATTCCCCATGGACAAAATAAAGTCCCTCCCTACATTCTTTCATGTTGAGAAGCCATTTCACTCAAATATACACCGATCAGGTATAACATTATGACCACCTTCCTAATATTGTGTTGTTCCCCCTTTTGCTGCCAAAACAGTCCTGACCCGTCGAGGCATGGACTCCACTAGACCCCTGAAGGTGTGCTGTGGTATCTGGGACCAAGATGTTAGCAGCAGATCCTTTAAGTCCTGTAAGTTGCGAGGTGGAGCCTCCATGGATCGGACTTGTTTGTTCAGCACATCCCACAGATGATCGATTGGATTGAGATCTGGGGAATTTGGAGACCAAATCAACACCTCAAACTTGTTGTTGTGCTCTTCAAACCATTCCTGAAGCATTTTTACTTTGTGGCAGGACGCATTATCCTGCTGAAAGAGGCCACAGCCACCAGGGAATACCGTTTCCATGAAAGGGTGTACGTGGTCTGCAACAACGCTTAGGTAGGTGGTATGTGCCAAAGTAACATCCACATGGATGGCAGGACCCAAGGATTCCCAGCAGAACATTGCCCAAAGCATCACACTGCCTCCGCCGGCTTGCCTTCTTCCCATAGTGCATCCTGGTGCCATGTGTTCCCCAGGTAAGCGACGCACATGCACCCGGCCATCCTTGTGATGTAAAAGAAAACGTGATTCATCAGACCAGGCCACCTTCTTCCATTGCTCCGTGGTCCAGTTCTGATGCTCACGTGTCCACTGTTGCCGCTTTTGGCGGTGGACAGGGGTCAGCATGGGCACCCTGACTGGTCTGCGGCTATGCAGCCCCATACGCAACAAACTGTGATGCACTGTGTATTCTGACACCTTTCTATTAGAACCAGCATTAACTTCTTGAGCAATGTGAGCTACAGTAGAAAAAATGCACAGTGTCTGAGTTGGAAAACGTATGCTTAGCTTTGACAGACAAGAAGCAGGTCAGACGGTGAGAGAGACTGACAGCAAGAGCTTGTTTACGATGACTTGGCCTTGACTGCAGGATCCCTTGATACGGGGCCACCAGGGATGAGCCTGACTGTGCTCCGGACCCCGTTGTGTTCTCATCCAGCTGTACAGAGTCTGACCCAGAGGATACGGGCTGTCTGAGCGACTATGTTCACCCGTCTCTCATTCTGGAAACTTCTACAGTAAAAAACAGGGGTGGACGAGTCACTTAGCAGATGGATGAATAAAATATTTAGTGATGCTTCACTAAAATCAGCCGTGTTATCAAGCAGTGAAACGTGGGAGGGGAATGAATCTGTTTCATTGACATCCAAGGGAACACAATAACAAGAAGTGGGCTGACGGTTGATAAGGCATTTCAGTACAATGCATTTGAATGAAGCATTGTGCTCAATAAATATGTATTGAACTATCACTATTGTTATTGAAGGAACAGGACAGAGAAGGTCTCATCATAGTTGTGCAATAACAATAGTTGGAGTTTGTATCATTTAATCAAAACAGCCATTCAACATTACTGTTGTGTTTATGGAATGAGAGAACCATAATTAAATGGAAATATTTTGGCATGCATTGTCTCTCTGGCACTAATGCTGAGTTTGTCTTCATTTGCACATTTTCAGTGTCAAAGAACTTTATAGTGATCTATTTTATTATTATTATTTTTCTCATGTAATTGTTGCTTAAACTACACTTTGATTCAAATATTTACCTTTGTTTGAAAATTTGGCTACTATGAACAAAGCAAATGAGGTGCAACCACCTAAATGACAAAATCTAATTCAGACACTGTGTTCATGTATTAAACCAAGACAAATTATATTTGATATTTTTCATTATTGGTTTGTGTTCATATGAAGACTGGAATCTTTAGCAGTAGCATGATGTCTTGCTAATTGTATGTCTCATTCCATGGCATCGGAAGTCCTCATGTCAAAATGAAAACAGTAAAACTTTAGAAAAAAACATCTCTATCGGTAATGATGCACTGATATTAAAATTCTAGATATTCATTATGAGATTTTGTTTTAAATTATTCATTAAATTTAAGTGCGCATTAGATGATGCTAAGGTGATCTAAGTATTTATATATATATATATGTATATATATAAAATATGTATATTGTGGCCAGAGGTAGCCTTTGCAATTTGGCCTATGCAATACCCCCCACCCCCCACACCCCGAATAGGCTACATCAATGTTTTACATTTTACATAGGCTACTCCAATTTTGACGTTTAGAACTTGGCTTTCCGTTAACGGAGTGTTGCAAAAGCTCTGACAAGTTTATCCTTATCCAGCAATCTCAAAACATCATGTCCAATTGTCATCTGGGCAAGTGCGGACAGTCTTTCTTGCAACATAATGTTCAGCAGGTATGATTTTATCAGCCGCAGATGCGAGATATAAATCTAGAAAATGAAATGATGGAAATAAATTGAATGAAACTAAAACTGCCAGTATGTGGGAGCAAATCATTGTCTTAAAGGGATAGTTCACCCAAAAATAAAAACTTTATAAAGAACTTTATAAAGTAAAATAACGAGCTTCCTGCGCAACAGCCATACGCATTCTGTGTACTTCCAAACAGTGTTTCATTGTGTAGAACGTCATGGCATTGCGTACTATGGCACGGAAGTTAAAGTTTTTTGTACGTACGTCGAATGCGTATGGCTGTCGCACCGGAATATCATTATTTTACTTTATAAAGTTTTAAATAAGGATATTTGTCCTACACAAATGCATCGATTCACTTCAGAATGCCTTTATTAACCACCTGGAGTCATATGGATTCATTTTTTTATGGATTGATGCTTTTTTTTTTTTTTTTTTTTAAAATTTGGGCAGCCATTCACAACCATTATAATCATTGGAGAACTAAGGATATTTTTTAAATATATCTCCGATTGTGTTCGTCTGAAAGAAGATAGTCATATACACCTAGGATGGCTTGAGGGTGAGTAAATCATGGGACCGTTTTCATTTTTGGGTGAACTATCCCTTTAACGATTGAGGCATTCAATCATTCAGTCAAACGATTCCTTCAAAACGCAGACTCATTAATTTGCTTCGAGTTGCCCAGTGGCTCTACTGTGGATTTGTTGCAAACTTTCTTTGTAACTTCTTGTTTATTGAACTGTTGTATAAAATCAATAGGCTATCACATTTGCAATCATGCTTATATTTGGGAAAACATGCACTCTTTATCCTGTTATAAATATTAAAAACAAGAACTCATACAGGGACATTTTGCCCCATATATCTTGATTTTTGGGTGGAATTTTTGCCCCAAGCCCCCGTTCATTTCCGTGATGGTGGGGGGCGGGGCTCCTTCTGATGTGAGGCCCGTTTCAAGTGAAACGGGTGAAACATAGCAAAGGCCGCTACTAATTGTGGCCAATAACAATTTGTTCCCATGACTTAATACCTCACCACGTTTTTCTAATTCGTTCCCTCATTTTAAGTAAATCATGAACACAATATAATAATTATTTTAGTCGTTTTACTAAATCGTGGCCGCGTTGTAATGATTTGTTCCCTTGTTTTAGTTAAATCAAAACAAAGGAACAAATTAGTTCAACATGGCCATGATTTACTAAAACAAAGGTATAAATTAAGTTGTGTGAACAAATTCTTAATTCTTAGTCACGATTTAACTAAAATGAGAGAAAGAATTCTTAATTTGTGGGAACACATTCATAATTCATTGCTATAATATAATATAATAATACATTTTCTGTCCGCATGTCATGTGCGGGACTAATGGGATAATTGTAAGCAATATCCAATATTGAAAGATAATATCAGCCAATAACAGATATGGCACCAATATTTCATGTATCCCTAAATTTGGAATTTGAGACCCTAATGCATTTGGACTTTTTTGTTATTTGTATCGTCCACTTTAAATTTTCAAAATCATTAAAAAAAATAATAATTTTAGCTGTCTTAAGCACTTTACGTTACAGCAAACAGCAAAGCCTAATGGCTTATGTAATTAAATGTAGATTTGCTCTTGGCATATTTCCATAGTCTCCATTTTTCCTTCCTCAAGGGCAAAACAGACAGGCCAGTAGTTTTTTTATGCGTGAAGTGCACCTGAACGCAACATCGCAAACCATATGACACGGGACGTCCCGTCGGCATCCAATATACAATTATAGCTGCAGTAAACCAGATCTAAAATCCATCAAATGCTTCATTCAAGTCACACAACACCACCCAAAGGGCTCCAAAAAACAATATTTGCAAATGTTTGATCAATGCTTTTTTGTGTGTGAGAGGTAGATTAGACCATATGGTTTGCTCAGTAATAAGCCTCCCATGGTAAATCACAGAAAGGCATGGAGTGCGTTTTAATGCTGCAGCAGATATCGCAGCGTTACACACAGGAATTGGAGCCATCTTTGCTTCTGGGTGGCAGGTGGCCATCAGTTATTGTGTACCACATTTGGGACTGAATACACAAAAACTTTAAACCCAGGGAGAGAGATTCGTGAAATGTTCATGCTTTGAATGCTTACTTGCTTTGTCTGCTTTCTGTATTGCAAAAAATAGACACATTTAAAGCCACACTTTCAGAAAGATTTCTGCATGATTCTTTTCTTCAATTTACTGTCCGGCACTTTATCTTGAAGTTACTTTCTGAATTTGATCGCTGCTGCATATTGGAATTTAATGACAAAAGCTCTAGTAATTAGCTTCTTGGTAAATACTGTTTCAGAAAAGACAATTCACTCGTTCGCCATTACTTTCGAGTAACGAGGGAGTTTGATGACTCTTTGCCGTCCTCTGTAGAGACAGTGATATAGGCATTGTTTCTTTATCTGAAAATTATGCGAGACCATTAACTGGCTTCCTTCATTATCCTCACTCTGACTACAGCAACTGTCAAGCGAATTGTCTTTTAACTAATAATGACTTGCTCTCTTTTTTCCTGATGGATCTCTTGGTTTCCATGAGGTAAACAAGCAGCTGCCAAGGACTTCTCAAACACTATGCAGGAACGTTTCTTCCATTCGGCTCCCAGAGGAGCTGAAACATCCCAAATTCACCCAACCAATCAACCTTAAGAACCAGCACAACTCAATTAGTGTTTTGTTGTGCTAAAGAACATATTTTTCTCTGGTAAGTTGACTTCTTCTATTCATTGTGATGTCAAGAACCTCCCAGAAGACAGCTGCCTTTCCTATAACACTCTCAAAATAGACAAGATGGTAAACAAACCTCTGAGCCACGCAGAAACTTTCAGTTGTTCAATGCAATGCCAATTTGTGGCATGGAAAAACAGCATCACATGCCTCCTGTGAGGATGAGCTTATCGGGCTTCGTAACATTAGTGCTTCTCAGAAACTGTCGTGTCTCTGGAGTATTGCCTACATAGGTAGTGTGACCTCTGCGTTTGGTAATTGAAACCAGAAATATTCAATCTGTACTGTACCGTTCCCTCCATTTGACCAAATTGAATAAAGGTACTGAGGGAAATCAAGCCAATCAAAGTGAGTCTTCTGAGACGTGAGAAAAAAGAGATGCAAGCTCTCTGATGCGTGATTGGACTCATAGATACGATTTGTTGAATGTAACAGATCTATTCAGGCATTCAGGATGTTCTGACCTTTACATTTAGAGGTGCAAAATTTGGCCTACAGTAGATAGTAGAGATGAATCAGGATGGACCATTTTTGGTCCAGCCAATAATTAATAATTTAATGAGGCCAATTAGTAAGTTTGTCTACATTTTAGCTTTAATAGTTTTAGTAAAGGTGTTTGAGTACATCAGAGATGAAAATAATGTCATTTATTACTCACCCTCATGCCGTTCCACGCTCGTAAGACCTTCGTTCATCGTCGGAACACAAAATATTGTTGAAATCCGATGGCTCAGCGAGGCCTGCGTAGCCAGCAATGACATTTCCTCTCTCAAGATCCATTAATGTACTAAAAACACATCTAAATCAGTTCATGTGAGTACAGTGGTTCAATATTAATATTATAAAGCGACAAGAATATTTTTGGTGCGCCAAAAAAACAAAATAACGACTTATATAGTGATGGCCGATTTCAAAACACTGCTTCAGGAAGTTTCGGAGCGTTATGAATCTTTTGTGTCGAATCATGATTCGGATCGCGTGTCAAACCGCCAAACTGCTGAAATCACGTGACTATTGCGCTCCGAACCACTGATTCGACACGCTGATTCGACACGCTGATTCATAACGCAAAAATTAGTAATAGTTCTAATCAATCTAGTAAAGTGCTCGTTGTATCAACCCAGTTACTGATAAACATTACTTTGTTTCCTGGTCGAATTAAAATAAATAAATAAATAAATAATAATAATAATAAAAACACTCTTTGTCAAAACCTTTTAATATTATTTCTTTGAAAAAGAAAATAAAGAAAGTCATGCGGTGCAACCAACATGCTGTGAGGGGGAAACAAACAAACAGAAAGTTATATCATAGAGCGGTCAATAAGTCTTTTAAAATATAAGAGATTTGCACTTTTTTTCACAAGGCAAGGCTTGTTAAAAAGTCATGTGGCGTCATGGTGAGATTCCCCCAAAAAACTAAATATTTATGGATTAATTCATGATGTTAATATGATGATAAAAAATACTTTACTTTAAAAAATTAAATTAAAAACATTTAAATAAAATAATGATCAAGATGTCAAGTAAACATATTCAAAGTGTGAGAAAATATGTATTTTCTTTTACTTGATGGTTGCACCACATGACATTTATTAATAATTAAGTTTTTTCAAACAAAATGAAGGCAGGAGTACATTTCTAAGAGCTTGACACTTGTTTTCCCTTTCTTTATTATGGACATTCTAATATGTCATTGACCATACTGTACTAGATAGCCAAACAAAGTCATACACACTTTCTTGCTTGAAGGTCTTGCGTCCTCCAAGTTATCAGTGAAACATGTTTAAAACCAAGTGGCCCTATGCATAAAAATGAGCCGTAACTTCTGCACAAAACTTAATCATTTGATGATAATAACACAGCCAATATCAGTGAGCTGTGCACTTGGCTGCTTCCTTTTATGTGCTAGTGGACTGAATGATGATGTGAATTAAGGGACTCAGCATCTGTTGCAGCAGGTTGTGTTTTGAGGAGTGCTTTTAACGATCGTTTCGCTATCGATCAAGGCCCAGCTCTGTTTAATCTATCAGAGTTCCAGCCTGGTGAAAGCCGTGGGAGAAGCAAGGCCTGGTTCATTTGATTACCTCTGATCAAGAGCAAACGTGTATCTCGGTCGTAATCCCCCTTTGGTTACTTGTGTTGGTAAGGGCCTTGATCAAAGGCATGATGGGATTACACACCGAGATCAAGAATGCAAGGAATGAAGGAAGAAGGGAGAGAGATATACTTTGGACCTAATGTTGCACTATTCTCCAAAGCAGCAGGTGGCAGTGTGGACAAAACATCACAAAGTGTTTTTAACCATACTGAGGTAAAGGTCATGTACAAGAGGTGGACTTTGTGTTTGCTAGACAAACTTATCAAACATACATTATCAAAGTCTGAGATTTTCATTCACTACTGCAAAAATTACACTGGAAATTGCCTATTGTTTTACTCAAGTGTCCTCTAAGAAATCCAATTCTGTGATTACGGATGTTGTATTTTTTTTCACAATGCTTCTTCACATTTATTTTGACCTTCGTTGAATACCATATCTGAAACTAACTTTAATCTTGTTGTACTTATGGATTTAGACAAGTATCTTTTTTTTAGACAAGATCTCATCAACATCAGTACATATAATAGATAACAACTTTTGTTAAAACTGCATTTAAGCACAATTTTTTTTAATGGATCTAGAATGGCTAAATTTTAGAGTCTTGTATACAGTCAACATGAAATGAAAATTCACCCTATCTATTTCCTAAATATATGTTATAGATTGTATTATGAAAAATTCTGCAATGCAAGTGTTTTTTTGTTTGTTTGTTTGTTTTTGTTTTTTACCTCGTAATGTTTAAAGTCGACATGAAATGGAAGTTGCAGTAGTCTTTTCTTCACTATATCTGAATGAAACAGTTTTTTGAAAAAGAACAATGTAGGGTGGGACTTGATTTTTTCCATCATGAATTGATTGGATGGTTGTGGTTTGCTATGGGTGGATCTCATGTGAGTGACAGGTTGCCCCGCCCTCACGCCAGTAAACACGTCATCAGAGAAGAGAAGAGATGTCCTGTAAGAAGGAGGGGAAGTTACTTTGATTAAAGAATACAAAAAGATTTTAACAAAATAAACAAAAAGTAATTATGTGCATGGATAAATCATTTATAATAAATCCTGCAATATTCCATATAAAAAACATATTATTAAAAATGTCATAACTGCATCTTCTGGGTGAAAATGTTTGAAACCTTTGCAGGACTTCGCCAATCATTTAGTCCGCTTAAACTCAAGCAAGATTGCATTCATCTGCCTCCACTTTTGAGTTTAACACCCACATCTAACGATCCAATCACCAACCGAGGCTTAGAACCACGTCCCTGCCCTACATTTTTTCTTTTTCATTATAATCTGTTTGGTAACATTTAATATTATTATCCTTGTTACACGTTGCATGTAGCTAAATCGAATCCTAATACTAACCATAACCCTAAAGTAAGTACAGTGCTCAGCGTAAATGAGTACACCCCCTTTGAAAAGTAACATTTTAAACTATATCTCATTGAACACAAAAACTATTTCCAAAATGTTGACAAGAATAAGTTTTATATAACATCTGTTTAACTTATAACATGAAAGTAAGGTTAATAATATAACTTAGAGAACAATTTTCAGTTTTACTCAAATTAGGGTGATGCAAAAATGAGTACACCCCACTGAAAGTCTTTGGAGCAAAGGTACATTTTAGACTACAAATATCTAATTTAACAAGAATTCAACCACAGGTGAGTCTAATTATTCATTACACAGGTGTCCAGCAGACAGTTGACTATAAAAAGGTGTTAAAACCCCTTCCCATTTCATGCTGTCAGCAATGGCACCACATGGAAGAGAAATGTCACCAGACCTGAGAAAGAAAATAATTTATTTACACCAGAAAGGTGAAGGCTACAAGAAGATCAGCAAAGCTTTACTTATCAGTCAGAATACTGTAGCAAAAGTGGTACAAAAATTTAAAAAGATGGAACTACAACCATCTCATAGAGACCTCCAGGTCGTCCACAGAAGTTAACACCTCGACAGGAGCGTCTTCTGATGAGAAGGGGTGAAGAAAATCGGCATGCAAGTTCACTGCAGTTATCTAAAGAAGTAGAAAGCCAAACTGGGGTGACTATTTCCCATGACACAATACGGCGTATACTGCAGAGGAACGGCATGCATGGGTGCCGTCCACGAAAGAAGCCTCTCCTAAAGCCCAGGCACGAAAAAGCCCGCCTAGAGTTTGCCAGGACCCATGCTGACAAAGATGAAGACTACTGGGACTCTATACTCTGGAGTGATGAGACCAAGATAAATGTTTTTGGAACTGATGGCTTCAAAACTGTATGGCGTCGCAAAGGTGAGGAATACAAAGAAAAATGCATGGTGCCTACAGTGAAACATGGTGGTGGCAGTATTCTTATGTGGGGCTGCATGAGTGCTGCTGGTGTCGAGGAGCTGCATTTCATTGATGGCATCATGGCACTTTCCAACATGAAAATGATCCTAAACACACCTCTTAGGCCACTGTTGGATTTCTGAAGAAGAACAGGGTGAAAGTGATTCAGTGGCTCCTGATCTGAACCCAATCGAACACCTGAAGAGAATTCTGAAGAGACAAGTTGAGCATCACTCTCCATCCTCTCTAAAAGAGGTCATTCTTGAAGAATGGAAAAAGATAGATGTTGGAAAATGTCGCCAACTTGTTCATTCTTGGTGCTGTCATTAAAAATCATGGAGGCCATACAAAGTACTAGATGTTGTAGTTTATGTTGTGGGGTGTACTCATTTTTGCATCACCCTAATATGAGTAAAACTGAAAAATGTGTAATCTAAGTTATATTATTAACCTTACTTTCATGTTATAAGTTAAACAGATGAACTTAGTCTTCTCAACATTTTGGAAGAAGTTTTTGTGTTCATTGAGATATTGTTTAAAATGTTACTTTTCAAAGGGGGTGTACTCATTTACGCTGAGCACTGTACATGTAGCTAATTAATATTACTCAGTACTTAAATGTATAATTACACTGTAATAAGGACACCTTAAAAAAGTGTAACCATCCGTTTCACTTGACCCTACGTCATAATACAGAAGACAGTGTCACTACTTCCATTTGATTGCGCCTTCAAACTTTAAAAATCATTTTATGCAATCCAGTTACATTTAAACAAACATTTAGAACAATAAACTATATAGTTTTTATACTGTTTAATTAAATCAGACCTGTTCAAGAACCTGCATATTTGAATGAAATCACTAAACTCAAGTGTATTGTTTGTATGTTTTTACTTTAATGTACAAAAGGCAGTACAAATACTAATTTACATAAATGCCCTTTCTAAACAAGAACGAGAGGTGAACTGTAACAGGCAATTTCACAGTCTAGGCAAAAACATGGTGCTTTTAAACTTATTTGCAGTAGTTCTTCTGGCTCTAAAAGACCCCGGTGTATGACTTTTCCCTCGTTTTTGGTGCATGATCCCACGTGTTTTGATGTTAATAAATATAGATATGTTTGTTTGTTTGTTTGTGTGTTTGTGTACTTATTTATTTATAAAATAGCATACAGTATTTTTGAAAAGGATTTTCAGTTACAATTAAAGATTTAAATTAATTGATTTTTCATCATTTAAATTCTAAGTCCCAGTGATTGATTTATGTAAAGGCC
>RJVU01031169.1:814343-829451 GCA_003731715.1 Anabarilius grahami
TTTATTTTTTATTACTTTTAAATATATTTAAAATTATTTCCTTTTATTATTATTTTATTTTTAAGCACTGCATTTTTACATTTTAATTTATTATTATTTTTAAATATTAAACATTTTCATTTAAAATAATTGTATTTTTTAATTTATTTTATATTTTTATTGTATTAAGATATTTTATTATTTTTAAGTTTTATTTCATTTTATAGTTGAGCTTTAGAGAGCTGAAATATGGATCCCAAAATGTGATCTGTCACTCTCTTTCTCTGGACATTGTGATGCATGCTAAGAATGATGACCACTGACCTTGCTTGGACGGGAGCTTTTCCTGAGAGCTGTCGGAGCCCAAACGTGTATATTATTTTAAGGGTGGATGGTTAGGAGCAAACCTCTTCAAGGTTCAGTGGCGCCCATGTAGAGGTCATTTTCATGCGACGAGAAAGAGGTAGCCAATAGCAAACCGAACTGACAGGGAAGAGGCTGACAGACATTATTATAAGTGCGCACCCAGTGTTTGAACATCTGTAGCTTTGCTTATGTAAATGAAGAGTAAAGCTTAGTGAATTGGAGATGAACACAGCCTGTTAGGCAGCATGTTTCCTGCGCTCCTCCTCAAAGCTGCGGGTGTGTGTGCCAACCGTACACCGCACAATATGAACACAATTATAACCTTCTGCGTGCTGTCTGGAATCAACTCTGTTAGCTGCAGATGCCAAAATGCATCACACTGACTGGCAGAAATGAGCACAAGGGCATTGCGTCGTTATGAGTGATTTTAATGAAGTCTTGTGGAAAGGGAATGATTGAAACGCTAATGAAGCAGTATAGACGGAAGACGAGGCTAGCGAAAAACTATGGCAGGGGAGAATCTGTAAATCTTCTCTTGGGATTGGTGGGCGGCCTGATTCTGTAGGCCCAGTCTCCCTGGGGAAGTCCTGCGGTGTGACAAATTCAACCCACAGTTGTTTTCTTTTGAATTGTGCATTCCATTTGCAGGTCCAAACTTGCGTGTGGATCATATTTATTTTATTTTTTTTTTTTTATATTTTTTATATAANCTTGCGTGTGGATCATATTTATTTATTTATTTTTTTTTTATATTTTTTATATAAGCACCCACAATGGCTTTTGAATGCTGTTGAAGCTGAGCCTACTGAAGAAACACCACAGAGCTTATAAAAAAATAACTGTATCTGTGTGTATGTTTTGGATCAGGCCATTAAGCTTCTGCTACTGTATTTCTTTAGCATCTGAGTCTTAAATGCAATCATGTGCTTATTTGGGCCTGTTTCTTGTTAATACAATCAGTGTCTGAACCATCACAGGCACCTTTACACCACTGACTCTGTTCAGAGGAAGGTGATAATGAACATCCTGCTGAATTAATGAAGCAATACTTTAGCAATATGGAAAAAGCTGCTTTGTGATGTTTGGTGTTTTCGTGTGTGTTCAATACTGTTCTGAGCTCCAGTAGCATGTTTACCCACCATGCATTTGCGTGGGGCCCCCGCGAGTTCTCCCTAGGGGGATCCCCCAGTGGTGTAGTCTACGTGATACGCAGGTATATGCCTTATACCCACTAGGAAAAGTCAAGGATTTCCGTATATCCACTTAAAAAAGCATGAGAATACGGATTTGGCGCTCTTTAATGTGACGCGACAGATCGCAGTGCCTCGGTTCAAAAGAAGCGGCAGCTTGACGCGCACGTGAACTGATCCTCTCCTCCGCTTTAATACCAGTTACAGCATGAAATAAACATGAATGAACACCTGAAGGTATGTTAAAAGATACAGAACAACTTACCGACATCCATATCATGTCTCATGTAATCGTTAAATCAGTGTTTCAACCGCGGAAGCATTTATGGGAACATTTAGCTAAATATATGCACCATATTACATATTAATTATAATTTTTAATGTTCTTCAATAATGCATGTTTGAATAAATCCATCAAGTTGACAGCCACCATTTAAATGTTTATATTTAAAAAAGAAAAAGAAAAAAAGAATTAGAGTAAAAATCATTTTAAAGCTAGTAGGCCTATTATAACTTTATTATTATAAAAAAACATTATTACCAAAGTGTAATTTAAGTTTGTATACAAATTGGTTCATTTAACCTTCAATATTAATGTACCAACTGATTCCCATGTGTATTATACAGCATTAGTTAAGAGATTTTCTCTTCTTGAGAAAATTTGCCATGTAGCCTACCTGATTTACATATTATACAAAGTAACTGATATTGTCGCGATGCAAGCTTGTGAATCCAAATGCATAACTATGATGACAGACTGGCAGGAAATGGTGCAAAACAGTCCAAACAGGGTGATATTGTGACATACTGATAAGCCTCATCTTTCCATTAATGTTAATAATAGTTGCAACTTGCACTCTTGTGCAAATGTGCATTGAAAATTGCCAGATGATAAAACCTCCGGGGACCATAATCATATAACATTTAAATATAGATCTTAACTGGCTGACTTAGATGGAGATTGACAATAAACAGTAGAAAATCAGTCCAGTCTCTCCAGCTGTAAATGTCATTAGCTGTTAAAGTCTTGTGTTGCTTATAATAAATTGTAATAAATTATATTATTATGATAAATAATTATTATAATAAAAAATAATACATTATTATCATTTATTATAATAATAAATAAAAACAGAACATGATAATAAATAATAACGGAGGCCCCGGAACACGCTCACTGGGGCCCTCTCCCGGAGATTTGCTTAGGGCCCCCAATAACCTAAACACGCCACTGCTGAGCTCACAACAACCACATTGAAATCTGGTTGCATCACACACATAAGGAGAATCTTTACAGATTGTCTTCTCTCGAATCTCAAACATACCCACACTACAAAATTAGAAAATCGTGGCGCATCACAAACTACAAGATTTGATTAAGATTATCATGCCAGAGGGAGCACACATGATTAATGGATCTTCAGCAAGAACAGGAGGTGAGATTTAACTGCCAATTTTAATATTTGTTAACAGTAGTATGCTAAGCTAACGTTAGCCTACATGGCTGAAACACTGTGAGCACATTAGCTTATAGCGCTAGCAGCTTTCTTCTTCTCTCATTCACTTCCGTCTCCTTGCAGACTTGTCTCTCATTGGCTATTGTGAAAGTAATTACATAATCTTAGTCATAATCATCAGATATTATCGGGCTCCATTTTCTCTTTCTAATCTATTATATCCTGAGTTAGATTCTTATCTGGGACAGAGTTTGGACCAAGTGAAAAGTTCCCTGATAGTTTAGCACCGTCGTAGCAACAGCTGTGAGCGTTTGGTAGATGTTCATCTAACGTTTTTCGCCCCATCTGGAGCTGAGGCACTGAGGGTACATTCAGCATTTCACAGACCCATTACCCACCGCATCCATGCCATCTCTCTGGGTATGAGAGCTTAATTTAAGACGGTTAAGATTTACGACACATTGTTTTGCTCAAACACACTCACTCGCCCAGTTTTACTGTCATGGAGGCCCGTTAGCTTGTTGCACATGGTCTGTAAACACATCAATAAAGGATATAACATTTAGGAAGAGTGGCTATGAATTTATTTGCATTTAATATGTTTTCCCATTAGTTCTAAAGCCTAACACTAGGAGCTTTTACAATACTATTGAGTAAATTCGAATAAATTGGGCCGCTTTTGACATTTTAGATTTTATTTTATTATTTTATTTTATTCACATTGAGATGGCTGCAAAAAGTGGTCCAGTTTACCTGAATTCATCATGTAACTAATGGTTGAACAGACTTCCTGTATATGAAGCTTGGAATAAAATCTTTCTGAGTCTAGTCTGACACTGTATGGTGAGGTCACTCTGATGTATAAGAGGAAAGTGTGGACTTGAAACCCAATGAGGTGAGCTAATTCAGTGCATGTTAATACAGCTAATGAGAAAGGGAGAGAGTGAGAAAGAGATGAGATTAGGTCTGGCATACACACGCATGCCTAATGATTGATCTTCTACTGACCTTGACGGAGCAGGATAGATATAACTTGGAATTGATTTGTTAGATCTGAAAGACCAGTATTAAAATATACATTATCAACCGTATCTTCCTGATATGCTTCTCTCTGATTGGTTGATGGTATCGTGAATTTAGTCGCAGTCTTATCTCATGGCACTGCCCTGTAGCCTGTGTTTCTACTAAATACACTACTTAAAGGAACACTCCACTTTTTTTGAAAATAGGCTCATTTTCCAACTCCCCTAGAGTTAAACAGTTGAGCTTTACCGTTTTCGAATCCATTCAGCCGGTCTTCGGGTCTGGCGGTACCACTTTTAGCATAGCTTAGCATAGTTCATTGAATCTGATTAGACCGTTAGCATCTCGTTCAAAAATGACCAAAGAGTTTCGATATTTTTCCTATTTAAAACTTGACTCTTCTGTAGTTACATCGTGTACTAAGACCGACGGAAAATGAAAAGTTGCGATTTTCTAGGCCGATATGGCTAGGAACTATACTCTCATTCCGGCGTAATAATCAAGGAACTTCGCTGCCGTACCATGAGTGCAGCAGGCGCAATGATATTTCGCAGCGTCTCTCACAAATGTCTCCATGGTTGCAAGGCAAGCAGGGGGTCACAGGCACTGCATAATATCATTGCGCCTGCTGCACCCATGGTACGGCAGCAAAGTTCCTTGATTATTACGCCGGAATGAGAGTATAGTTCCGGCCAAAAAAAAAAAGTCGCTATTTGGATTTTAATAGGCAAATAATTAAGAATCTATGAATAGATCATTATTACAGTGATTATTATTTTTTTAGCATGTTATATGTTTGGCAACGGTTCTTTTAACCCTAATAGATGGAGTGTGTAGCTTTTCATTTATTAAACAACCATGTATTAAGATGTATCATGGCCATATTCCAGGATGACAATGTCAAGATTGATCAGGGTTAAAATTGTGAAAGATTTGTTGCCTCCCAACAATTCTTTTGCTAGGCAGCATGAAGAATCATTTTCACACATGAATTGGCACTGACCTCAACCTCAGTGTAAGTTTTTGGGATGTGCTGGAGGGGACTTTACAGAGTGCTCACCTCTTGCATTGTCAATACAAAATCTAGACCAAAAAATGATGCACCTCTCAATGGAAATAAATGTTGTGATGTTATTTCCATCAAGAGGTGCATAATTTTTTTGTCAAGATCTTGTATTGACAACGCAAGAAGTGAGCACTCTTGTAAAGTCTCCTCCAGCACATCCCAAAGACTTTCAATGAAATTAAGATCTGGACTCAGAGGTGCCAATTCATGTGTGAAAATGATTCTTCAAGCTCTCTGAACCATTCTTTCACAATTTTAACCCTGGTGAATCTTGACATTGTCATCCATGATGTCTTCCTACATGGTTGTTTAAGAAATGGAAAGCTACACACTCCATCTTTAAGGGTTAAAAGAACCGTTGCCAAACATATAACATGCTAGAAAAATAATAATCACTGTAATAATGATCCATTCATAGATTCTTAAGTATTTGCCTATTAAAATCCAAACAGTGACTTATATATGTGTATATATGTCCATGAAAAACTGCCATTCAGGTCTGACTCAATCCCTATCCAGTCAGTTTCTGGTGTAAAAAATCAAGTTCTCCCCTGCTGTTTTTTTCTCTCTTGTTGAATATCTTGTTTCACCTAGAAATACATCACATTATGGTAATAAAATGAGTTGTGAATGGTATTTCAAATTGGTTTTAATGTGAGAAAAAGCTAAATCCGTCAGTGCAAATAAAAGAAAGCCCTCTCATTTACATTTACATTTACATTTATGCATTTGGCAGACGCTTTTATCCAAAGCGACTTACATTGCATTATACTACACATTTGTATCTGAGTATGTGCAATCCCTGGGATCGAACCCATGACCTTGGCATTGCTAATGCCACGCTCTAACCACTGAGCTACAGGAAAGCATTTTCCTCTCCCCGCTCTGAATTTGTAGGCCTTTTGCTAGGTAGGGCGGCCTCATAATAAAATATAAAATCATATCTGATTCCAAATGCGCTGTCCCGCATTCAAGCGCGGAAGGACACATCAGTTAACCTTCAGCTTAATAGAATATTTTAGAGGACTTGTTGGAACTATTCATACTTTGAGCGATGAATTGTAGAGCACTACCTGTCAGGCCTGTTTTAGGACAGCAATTGAGTCTAAGGTTCCTTTCACTTTCAGGAATATTTTCTTATATTTGAACACAATGTGTAAGTAAGTATTCTGATATGCAGATTGTAAATTGCGTCTCGGCTGTGGCTGTGGCTGCAGTGGATTTATGAGTTTCTGTCTCCTTTCAGATCTATTTAAAGTCTTGCAGGGTCACAGTGTTTTTGAGAGTGTTCCAATCGATGCAGGAGAACACCATGAGTGATTTGGATATTTGTCCAGTGCGCCTCCACACATTAATGAGCTGTCTAATTGATTTAATGAAGTTCTTCACTTTTACTCTTCCCCAGATAGGAGGGAAAAAAAATGGATCTGACATTTTTAAAACAAAAGCTGACCAAAAAAATCATAGTGACCAAATAGAATGAAAACAGACATGGTCACCGTCAACTGAACAGAAAGAGAATACGTTTGGAACTGGGACGGGTAATGACAGGTGTGTTTGTTCTGTACAGTTCGGCAAAATATTTCATTTTCTTTTAGTAGTAAAATAAACAATTTGTTAAATATTACACCTTTTGAAAAACTTGTGTTGCGTCCAACATGCTGAAATGTTACCACCGATATTTATAAATTATTTTTTGATATTTGTAAAAAAAAATAAAAAAAAAACGTTACCTTTGAAAAATGTGTTAAAAAAACAACATTAAGATTTGTACACATGTAATATATATTTATTTGATTGTTATTGACATTAAATTTAAACATTTGCTGAAAATAGTTTAAAATACCATATAAAACAATCATGAATACCAGGCATATTCCTGACATAACATCTTCAGCACATGTATTTTAAATTAGACTTTCCCTTTTCTTTCTTCCTAGACTAATATGATCTGTGGTGTTTTTCAAAGAAGAGAATTTTCAATCTTTTAACTGTGCATACAATCCTCAAAAGGCCACACATAAAATTAACAGATATTTGCTAACTTCCTCCTCCGCAGTTGACCTCATCAAAGCACTAATTTATGAAGTCTGACCAGAGGGGTTTGATACACCCCACTGAAAAATGTTGGGTTTCTTCATTAATGGCTAAATTAATTAGACATTCTTTTATCAACATGTTAATGAGCCGTAACAGGAAGTGGTCATTATTGTTTTTTTTGGTTCAGCTTAGCTGTCAATCTCTTTTCTCTCTCACCTGAGGTCTCATCTCTTTCTGGACTCCTTCAGAGACAGAGAATAGACTGAAGTGCTCAAATGTCGTCTAATTGATGTGAATGTTTAGTGGCACCGTGCGGCGAGAGGAGTTATTCTAATTGGACTATATTCATGAGTTTTTTTTTTTTTCTTCATTCAGATGGTGCTATTCAAGGACTCAGATCTGCTTCGTCTGGTTTTATAGTGGTATGGTCCAGCAAAGGGTGTCTGAACTAGGGCTGTCACGATATAAGATTTTTTACACCACGGTTATCGTGGCCAAAAGAATTCACAATATCGATATATCGCGATATCTATAGAAACCTTGAAAAAAACCTAATGTTCCCTCTACACTGCATTTGAAACGCATATGGGGAACGCCTCTGCGTGAACCGGTGTCTGAAAACAATATCAACTTTAGAGGGTATGCACGTGACGTCACCGTCGACCGTTATGACTGCGGTTACGCCCACTGAGTGGCACAAAGACTGAGCGGCAGCATTGGTTTTCAGCGTGAATGCCGCGGAAAACACACAAAACACTTCCAAAACGGGAAAGAGCTTTGTGATTGACTTTGACACAAAATCTGAGGTATATATTTAAAGACTGCCGAAAGCTACAGAAAAATAAGCAAATGGATCACTGCAATTCACAGAAACAGCTGGACTCCAGGCAGAGAAACATGTATTTTGCAGTTATCATTTTGTGTCAAAATGTTGGATTTTGAGGTAAAATCATACTATATACATTGTATTGTTATATATTGTGTTGACAACTCATCAATTAAATATTTACCATCTTATATTCTGCATAATTGGGTGTTTTTAAATAATCACTGACAAAAACTATACAAGTTTTAGGGTTGGACAATATGACGATATATGTAACATTGATATAAGTGATTACTCGGATTTAAACCTACCTATATTGTAGTTATATAAAATATTCGCTTTATGTATTTCCCCGGTGTCAAAATCAGGCACATATAAATGTCAGGAAACACGATTCCTGGCTGCATGTCAATATCCATGAATTAGGTTTATTTTACAAGTTGTAAGGAACACTTTTGAGTCCAACCTTTAGAGTAATCGTTTGTTTTACTCGCGTTTTCACAGTTTCTCCTATTAAATCCAGTCATGCAGCAGGTTCTTTTACCACTCAGTCCAGCTGAGGGAGCGCGTTTCGGCAGGAAAGTGACATCGATGCATACCCTCTATTGGCCGGCGACAGCCTATGACGTCATCATAGTGCGACCCGGAAGTATATAAGGAGTGCCTAGAGAACCAGTCAGTATCTTTTTGTCTTCAGGGACTGTTTTGTATGAAACGATATCAAACCGATATTAAGGTAAGACAATTTATGTCTGACAAACGTTTCAGGAAGTGTGTGCATCCGTGTCCCATAGTGTTGACATCTGATCACACACATAACTTATAACAGTGTCTTTTATGACAACAAAAGAGCATGTACAGGCAGTTCTTGTGGGATCTGTCTGTTTGTTATTGTGAGTGTGTTTTACTTGTAAAATGCTCCACTCTCTTCTGGTCTTTTCCTCGAGAGGAGAAGGACCGGCAGCTGTACCTAATGGTTCGGGTCTTACTTTTGCTGAGGCAGAGTAGAGACTAGATCATGGGGTTCTCAGCTGGAGCTTGTTGAAGAGTTGAAGGGGTGAAATTCCCCGCGACCTTCGACGACTGACGGGAGAGAGCTGTGTGATTTATGATGATGTGTTGACTATGACATCATTAGATTCAGCAGCAGTTGCTCTTCTTGTTCTAAGCCAAACAAGAGAGCAGGAGATGGCTGATGAGGATGAAGATGGTGAGCCTCCTGAATCCTCAAATCCACCCTGCCCCCGCGTATGTACAGCTGTGTGGGATTATGGAACGCTCCTCTGGCAGACTGCAGCTGCCATTGGAGCAGGTTAAGAAAGAAACTGCTCGCGGATTGTTCGTCGAACGGTTCCTTTTTTGTCATAATCCTCCAGCCACCATAAGCTTTCCATTCCTTCTTGATCTTCATACTGAGATCGAGAAGGCATGGAAGGGCCTGTATTCAGCTCACATTCATCAACATCAGCAGGTTAATTTGCTGGTGTTGATGTAGTGAGTATGGGTACGCGTCGATGCAACTAGATGGGTGCAACTATCTCGTGACATAGGTAGGCTCCAACGCTCTATACCTGCTGAAATTGGCTTGGTAGGTCTCTTTATATTTATAATCAGTTTCCTGTATAGGATGCGGACTAAGGGCCCTGAAGTTCCATTAGGTTGGCTGGAACGATATATTATTAGGGTAGTACTTTGTTTGTCCCCTTTTTTGGATGTGTTGGCTTCAGATAATGAAGCCACCGTTCATGTGATACAGTGCGGCTGTAACTAAGCCGCACTGTTAGCCACCTTTTGGTTAATTAGCTTTCTCCTCTGGTAAATGCTAGAGTTTTGAGATTAGCTTTCACTAACTTCAGATAGATCTATGTTTAGCGTCGGCCTTACAGGCCCCCTGACATTGTGTGCTTGGGTTGAGCTTTGCTCCTCTGAGCTTTACAGTAGAAATTTAGTATTCTCAGAGTTTGCCTCCTCTCAGTTGAGAGTCGTTGGTAGAGGCTGTTGTTTCTTAGCCCAAGACAGATCTATGCTTATGTGTTGGCCTTATAGGCCCACAGCTATAGCTGGCCTAGGCTAGAACTAGGGTTTAGGCGGTCTGCTAGTAGCATTTTACGCCCTTTTTATACTACCCCTGTTATGTGAGTGTAGTTTTCCTAGTTCTGGCCTCCTCTTATCAGAGTTGTCAGGCCAAGGCCCATTGTCCCTTCGGTGTAGGTGCAAAATAGATAGCAGCTAAGGTAGCAGACTATTGCTAACTCTCCCTGGTGTCGTTGTCTCAGGCGGTGTAGGCCCCTTTTTACTATGTGAATAGAAACAAACTAACTATTGGTACTTTGACTTCAGTTTTTCCCCTGAACCCCTTGAACTATGTTCAAGCTTGAGTGATATGTTTGTAGCTTTTTATGAAAGCTCCTGTTCCCTAGGGTTCAGTACAGATTGTATCTGATTTTGGTGAGAATTTCTGATGTAAAGTACCCATCCTGTATTTTTCAGGGTTGGATTAATAGTACTCCCTTGTTGTTCAAGGTTATTGTACTTTAATACATTAGTTCTGATTCCTGCCCTACACTTGAGCTCAGTAACTCTAATACTGCCACAGACTAGCACCTGTGTGTTCTGGAGTAGTAGGCCTGACTTTGGCCTCCTTTAGAGTATGGTGACATAGTTTGTACTCCCCTTGCTGTAAGGGTAAAAAGTGTTTTTACTGAGTATATTGCCTGTTGGAATGTATAAGCTCAGGTTGAGTTTAATAAATCTAACCTCACTACATAGTTTGGTTTCATATATGGCTCCCTTAGAGCTTGAACACTGCCACAAGCTGACACTCGTGTTGTGTGAAGTAGAAGGCTCCGTTTGGGCCTCCTTCAGAGCACAATAGCTTGTTGTATTACAAGGCTTGTTGGTAGATGTTTCAGTTAGAGTTTATATGTATTAGAATATGTGGGCACTCTACAGTCTGCCAGTTAAACTCGGTTAATTCTGAGCGAGTTCCATGTTTGTGGGATCTTGCTTATCAGCAAGCAAGGTGTTCTAGGTGTGTGGCCAGGCTGCCCTTTAAGCTCCCCCCCCCCACATCTGGGTGTTCTTTAAGCAGATTGAGCATTAGTTTCACATGTTGGCCTTTCGCAAGGCTGCTGTGAGGTATTTCTACACAATGTAGAATTTGCGTCATGTTGCAGGCCCCTTCCGGGGCCTCCATGATTCTGTGCCTACAGTATGGTTTATCTGTTAGGTTGAGCTCTGTACTCCCCTCTGGGTTTGAGGGTTGTCCTGCATAGTACTTAGCTCCCTAAGCTGGTCAGTGATTGAAGGCCTCTCTGAGGCCTCCCTATTGAGGATCAGCCCCCAGGCTGGTAAATGTACTCCCCTTGTTGGGTTCCTTAGAGTGCACAGCCTCCTCAGTGCAAATAATCACGCGCTGAGTAGATCCTAGGATTGAGCAGAGTGTTACTCCCCTCATTGGTAAGGGTAAAAGCACTAAGCTGAGTCCTGCTCTCTGAGATACCCATCTCTACGCTCTGGTCTGAGTTGGTTACTGCCTCTTTGCAGTCACTCTTACTGGATATCTTCTCTGAAGAATGTGATTTGAGACTCTGTGATCAGACAGGTTGTCGGCCAAGACTAGGTTTCTGTAAGAGTAGACCTGGGGCATATTCTTCGTACCTCGCTTAATACATCTGAGATGATTTGACAGATGCCAGATCTTCTAATCGTGATAACTGAACTCTGGCTAATTTGGTTCTTCAAACGAATTTGCAGATTAGATTAAAATATCTGGATTAAGTTGTCTAAGATTACTGTGTGTTCTCGTGTTCCATGAAAAGGGCAGATGTATCGATACATGAAACCACGATCAGCAATGCAGCGATTGGCTGGAGTCAAGACGGCAACGTAATGACATCATAGAATGAAAAAAAGACACCTGACGAAAAACTTGACGAATTTCTAGACATTTATAAGGAAACAGCCAAGCGAATAAATGACAGAAGAATGACATTATAATAGATAAATGAAATGTGCACTATTTTTTTTTTACATGATTACCCAATTATTTAGGCTATATTCACAATTTCTAGTATTTTTACAGGCAATTTTTTATTTCAATGTTGTAATTAGCAACTAATTTACCTTTGAAGCATATTTGACAGCATTAATTAAAGTTTCTTAAGGGTCAAGATCAAGTTATCTGCATCTCCTGTGCTTCATCACTTTGCTGTTGAAAGTGGATCGGACCGAGCACCACAACAAACTTGTAGCCAGCAGTAGGGGGTGATGACTGAAGAAAGACTGTAGAAAGAGAGATGGCTGAGAGACATTACATTAGAGAAAAGCTCAGAGGAATATCACTAGAAAAAGAAGGGATATGATCAGGCAAGAGCTTTAGGACCCGCGTTAATATTAGAAAAGCATTCCAGTGCTGGAGAGACCTAAGCCGGAAGGCCTGAAAACGGACACCAAGGTTGTGTTGTTTCTGCTCCATACATGAGTAACATTGGTTATGAGTGTGTGCTGCTGGCGACTCAACAGCTCTTGCTTGTATATTACTTATGTACAGTATGCTCATTTTGTACTTTCTTGTCATTCCTTTGTCATCTTTGCTTTATTTTTTACTATGATAAAAAATCTTGCATTGCGTGCATTTTTGGGATGGAGCAGTAAAGGGAGGGGTGTGTTTGTTTGATTTCAAATATCAGCAGTGTTCAACAATGATTCTCAGAAATCGGTTACTGCACCTTTAAAAGAACATATTTGACCATTTAATGAAGCTGATTGTTGTAGCCTATGTGTCCAATTTCGGCGTGGGGTCTTCTTCATTTAAATTTTTAGCTGCTGCTCGAATGGTATCTAAGTAAATTTGTTGGCAATCAAATGTTAAGTATCTCTACTCTCCATAATTAAGGTAGTTGCTAGATTATAAGCGGTAGGGGTTTAAACTAATGCTGCATTCACGCCACCTCAAATTTACCGGTATCTTGAGATGACAACACGTGACGTTATATTCAGAGCTGTTCATGTGCTGAGTGGCACCACTATCAACGCCTATGAATCTACAGCAGTCAGGTGGTACAGCGGCCACGTGGTACATCTGGGAGCTTTCAGAAAACTCCAAGCTTACAAGCTGTAATTACGAGCTCTACGAGGACGTGAACGCTTTTTACAAGCTAGAATCTCGTAACTACAGGAATAACGAGGCCGCGTTAACGCACCTTAATATCACAAAATTTACGTCTCTGCGGTGATTGGTTGATATACCAAGGAAGGCTAGCCTCTTCTGTAGTTTTTCTCAACACTCTAACTGCTGACAGTGAAATACTCAATGGTGATTGGCTAATTGTTTTATCAATGGAGGCAAAAGTCTCCAGCTATGGATTTGCACTTGGCTCCCCTGATGAGGCGGCACTGAGAGATTCAGAGGCAGAAAATAGATGAATATGTGGCATTTCTCAAATTTAGCATTAATAATGTTTCAGGAATGTTTTGTTCTTTTGTGAAACAGATATAAGCAGTTTACATTTCATTTTAATAATAGTGTTTAGGCATCTCAAAATTTGAATACATTTTGATTCAGTGTTTTGTTTTTTGTTTTTTTATGAAAAGCATCCTTTTTTTTAAATGAAAAACTATATTAGAACGACCTTCATTTTTGGTTAAACCAATGCTGTGATTTGTTCGACCAGTGGGAAATCTCAACAGGCTAATGCTAATACCATTTTTTTTTATCATACAAATAAAAATGAACTGTTCCTTAAGAGCATCTGTCAAAAGAATAAATGTTAAACTTTTTCAATAAATATAATTATTAATAATTAATTTATGAATTTATTCTTATTTTGAAAGCTTCAGAATCTTTTAAGAAATAATCATGATGCATATGTGAATCAAAATTTTTACCCACCTTATAAATGACTAATGCAGAGTAGTTGGAAAGGTGCATGAAATGATCTGCGCCTTAAAGAATAAAGCTCCTATTGTAAGAAAAATGTATGATCTTTATCATGTCCTTCTCATTCTGAGGAGGTTGTCTGTGGGTTTGTGTGTGTCTAAGTGAAAAGTAGAATGAACAAAGAGATGAAAGCAAGAGGAAAAGTGAAGTTCAAGCTCAAATATTGGGCCTTGACTGCCTGACCCTTCAGAGTCATTCACCCTTGTGGAAGCAGGAATCTCAATTACCGTCACACTTAACATGGAGTGCAGGTCCAGGTTTGAGAGACCGCCTGGCCCCACCATGAGGTTAATTTACAGTCCAGGGAGGACAGCCGTGCAGTATGAAGCATGGAATTCATGAGGCTCGGTGAGAAGGTCTCGACTCGGCGGGTCACTTTTTATGGCAAGGAGCGCAGTGCACTGAACTCGCTGCAAAACTCGTTTAACTCTTCAAGAAGAAGCTAAACTTGTGATTTGAGCAAACTGGATGAGCTAGTTACTAAAGTAAGGTGTGAGTGGACATTTGAATCTGGAATTAAAATTGTGCTCCCAAGTTGACATAGTCATTGAGGATGCAAGCTGAGATTCAATGCAAATGGAGGACAAAAATAATGAATTCTAGCGTTTTGAAGCAAACGCAGTGGCAGAAAAAAAATGACTCTTTGGTCCATTTATACGACCATGTAAAACTATCAGAGTACAGCTATTTTTGGTAGTGAAAAATAATTTGTAAATGAAAAATCCAATGAATATTTTTTCCTCTGGTGATTCCACAGTGGCAGTAACTATTAACACAGCCAAGGATGACAGGCGTTGAGGTGTCGTAGTCGGGTTGAAAAGGTGGATGGAGGAAAACTCTAATTCTTCTTCCTGCTGACAGCAGTAAAAAGCAGCATATTGTTATTACTGCACAAATGTGTGAGATTACATTTGCAACAAAGATCTAGGATATGAAATGTAGAATCTGTAGTACATTAGAAAAGCCTGAAATTGAGGTTCATCCCATCGGGATGGGTTACGCTCATATAACTGGGCCCCTAAAGTGGGTTGAAGGCGATTTGCATTTCATTAGTTCGCTAAAGTCGAGATGGACTTTACTTCCGGACTTCGAAGAGATCTATCGATCTATCTATCTATCTATCTATCTATCTATCTATCTATCTATCTATCTATCTATCTATCTATCTATCTATCTATCTATCTATCTATCTATCTATCTATCTATCTATCTATCTATCT
>RJVU01031169.1:829868-847563 GCA_003731715.1 Anabarilius grahami
AATACAAATTTAATATATTATAAAAATTATATATTTCTATTTCTGTTATCTAAAATTATATATATCTATATATTTTGTAAATTTGTTGTCAAATATTTTTAGCTAGATGATCTTAGATGGCAAATATGGAGCAGTATGTTGTTTATATGACATGTTCAATTTATTCACATGCATGTGTAATGACATGGTTCTCAAGTACAATAGGTTTTGTCCCACACTTTTTTTTTTTTTTTTTTGAAATATAAATGTTCAAATAACAGCCTTGCTTTTAGATTTGTAGAATATTGCTTGGCAGAAGAGACATTTGGCCCTTGGGGGTGAACTTTCCATTTTTAAATTTTTCATGAACCTTGGTTTTCCTACTCTGAGCCATTATGAAGACTGCTTCTTTACCCTCCAGCTCATATTTTCCAAAGAATGTAATATTTTTTTCATATGTATTGATCATTCCATCCATCCGTTTACAATCTAAGGATATCATTCAAGCACATATTAAAAAAAAGAAAAGAAAGAAAAGAAAAAAGAAAGAAAGAAAATGAGTTGGTGTTCAAATTAGTTTGAGATCTTAAAGCATACATTTCAGGAAATGCTTGCATGCACACGTCATTTCCATCACCATTCCACAATCACATTCGAAATGCTTTTAGAATGCCACATTATACTGGGGGTCTCTCACAGCTGCTCCAGGCCTAAGGGATGAGGTTTTCTTGGTTTCTTTAGCCTCATTCTTTTCTCTCTGGGTTCATTGTAATAGCACAACTGCCTCCCTTCACATCAATGCTGCCCCATCCCTACGACTGCCACCATGCACCCAGGCTCCCAAATGGTACAGACGAGAGAGAGAGAGAGAGAGAGAGAGAGAGGAGGTGACACAACCCACACTCTAGAAATGTTGCTGGGCTAGGAAGCACTGGTTGTCATGCCTATTGTTCTTCACCTGCACTTGAGGAGCTGAGCTGCTAAGAGGAAGCCTCCACCACTTATGGATCAGGAGGGAAGAGTATGACCGCTGGATCTGTCCCTACCTTGACCACAACCTTTCTTTGCTCCCTTTGCATCTTCATGATTACCTAGCATGGCAAGGGCACTACATGTCCTTTCTGTTACTGCATATACCCTCCTGGAAACTACATTGTATTCATTTCAGAAACATCTTAATAAGGACTGTGAAAAGAACTGCTTCCCTCCTTTGCACTCCATCTCGGGTATTTTCATAGAACTCTAGGATGCTGGAGCCGTCATGCTCCTTGCTTGCTGTCCCTGGGGATACTGAGTCACTAAGAAGAAGTCTCCACTCCCCAACCCTGGACCCAGGAGGGAAGCGTGTGACTACTTGACCCTGCCATTACCCTGATCAAGACACTTCTCTGCACTCCCTGAACTTTACATTGCCAAAACACACCTCCATATCCCCAAGACATTTTTTTTTTCTGACATCACAGCTCAGAATGGTAAAGGGTTTAAGACTGCATGTTCTTGTGGGGTATCCTCAGCAATCTCAGCATGTCATAAGGTAATTTTCTTGTTCCTCTAGAATTACTGGCCACTATTCTAGGGTGGTTAGTAGGCATTTGCTGCTCATGTGATTGACTGAGCAGCAAATGACAAAACAATGGCAGCAAGTGGGTCGCCTACTTAAGATTTCTAGCTTGTAAAGCAAGTGGGAGATCAGCAGGACACTAATGGATAACTTTCTCCAGGCATTGTTGGCCTTCTTGATTTAAAACCACCAATATAATTCCACTTTCCCCATTCTCAGAAGGCATATATGTGATGACCAGGGTTTGAGAACATAAAAGTGTGACACCGTTGATCATGAGATTCTACTTGACTGTCTTCAGACCTGGGTTGGTCCATCAGGTCCTGTCTTAGATCGGTTCAGATCCTACTTAAGCAACAGGGAATATTATGTTACACTGGATTCATACAGCTCCAGGCATTACGTCATTTCTTCTGGTGTTCCTCAAGGCTCAATTTTGGGTCCTCTATTATTTAACATATACATGCTTCCTTTAGCTGGTGTAATTAACCAGTACAATATTTCATTTCACCAGTACACAGATGACACGCAACTCTATCTTTCACTTGCACCAGATGCCCACAATTCAATTTCCACACTACTGGACTGCATAGAGAGCATAAAATTGTGGATGCCCCAGAATTTTCTACAGCTAAACAAAGATAAGATGGAGGTGCTTGTTATCGGTAATGGCGTGTGGAAAACATCTATTGCTCCACATCTCGACTCTCTATCAATAAAAGGCAGTAATCAGGCCAAGAACTTAGGAATCATGTTTGACAGTGACCTCAGTTTTTTTTTTTTATTATTAGCATTGTAACAAAAACAGAAACATGCAACCGTTCTTCTGATATTAACCAAATCATGCTAAGTAGTGAGTAACATAGAGGAGGATTGACTAGCCCTCTGGCTAAACATGTCTTACTTCTCCCCTCTTAATGAACTTGGTAATTATATCAAATTAAGGCCCATTAGTCGAGTGATTTTTCAAGCTGATAATGTGCATCCTCTTGCAAAAACTTGGTTTCCTGCAATTAGAGAAGCTTGAACAGAGACAAATTGGAGCTATTAATTGTGTACTCATGTCTCAATACTGACAACAACCATTTTTAATGAGGGGGAGGAACCATAGGCCCTCACTAAAGAAATGGAAAAATTGAGGTCTGCAGCTAAATGTACTGAGACAAATGTAAATATAATCTTAAGAGGTTGTTTGGCCTCTTAATTGAATACAGTAGGAATACATTGATGAGAGGGCAGATATTTAACATGTTGAATATACAGGTGCTGGTCATATAATTAGAATATCGTGAAAAGTTCATTTTTTTATTGTAAATTATTTTTAAAAATGAAACTTTCATATATTCTAGATTCCTACATGTAAAGTAAAACATTTCAAAAGTTTTTTTTTTTTTAATTTTGATGATTAGAGCGTATACAGCTCATGAAAGTCCAAAATCCAGTATCTCAAAATATTAGAATATTTCCTAAGATCAATCAAAAAATGGATTTTCAAAACAGAAAAGTTCAAGTTCTTTAAAGTATGTTCATTTGTACACTCAATACTTGGTCAGCAGTACATATTACAGTAAATTACTTGCTCCTAGCACAAATTACAGCATCAGTGAAGTGTGGCATGGAAGTGATCAGCCTGTGGCACTGCTGAGGCACTATTGAGCCTTCAGATCATCTGTATATTGTTGGATCGACTGTTTCTCTTCTTTCTCTTGAAAATATCCCATAGATTCTGGTCAGGCATGTTGGCTGGCCAATAAAACACAGTAATATCATGGTCAGCAAACCACTTGGAAGTGGTTTTTGCACTGTGGGCAGGTGCTAAAGTCCTGCTGGAAAAGGAAATCAGCATCTCCATAAAGCTTGTCAGCAGATGGAAGCATAAAGTGCTCCAAAATCTCCTGGAAGATGGCTGCATTGACTTTGCACTTGATAAAAGACAATGGACCAACACCAGCAGATGTCACGGCCCCTAAATCATTACTAACTTCAGAAACTTTACACTAGACTTCAAGCAGCTTGGATTCTGTGCCTTTCCAGTCTTCCTTCACACTCTGGGACCATGATTTCAACATGAAATGCAAAATTTACTTTTATCTGAAAAGAGGACTTTCGACCACTGTTCACTGTCCAGTTCTTTTTCTCCTTAGCCCAGGTAAGATGCTTCTGACGTTGTTTCTGTTTCAGAAGTGGCTTGGTAGTCCTTTTCCTGAAGATGTCTGAGTGTGGTGACTCTTGATGCGCTGACTCCGGCTTCATTTGACTCATTGTGAAGCTCTCCTAAGTGTCTGAATCGGCTTCACTTGACAGTATTCTCAAGCTTGTGGTCATCCCATTTGCTTGTGCACCTTTGCCTACCCAATTTCTTCCTTCTAGTCAACTTTGCATTTAATATGCTTTGATACATCACTCTGTAAACAGCCACCACATTCAGTAATGACCATCTGTGACTTACTCTCTTTGTGGAGGGTGTCAATGATTGTCTCCTGGACCATTGCCAAGTCAGCAGTCTTCCCCATTAGTGTGGTTTCAAAGAACAAGAGATACCCGGAATTTATACTGTAGGGATGGTCATTTAATGAAACTCAAATGTAAATATTCTAATATTTTGAGATACTGGATTTTGGACTTTCATGAGCTGTACGCTCTAATCATCAAAATTTAAAAAAAAACTTTTGAAATGTTTTACTTTACATGTAGGGAATCTAGAATAAATGAAAGTTTCATTTTTTAAAATAATTTACAATGAAAAAACTTTTTCACGATATTCTAATTATATGACCAGCACCTGTATACAGTAGTGGCTGTTAACTGGTTGTTAAAAATAGGTTGTATGCCTGTTCTGAATACAAACAGAAGGGGAAAAACAATGTTAATAAAATGCCAGTAACCATATAATCATCCAAACTTTAGATAGCAAACGCTTCCAGTAACATTTGTTGTTGTTGTAAAGCCTCCAAGCAATATTTTGACTTAATTCATTCTAATCCTCAAAAACTATTACATTGATGAATGATAGATGTTTGATTTTAAAAACATTTTTAGGTCCACAATATTTTCTCTTTTTGTTTTGATGGCTAACATAGTGGCCTTGGACTTTATACTGACACCTATTGGTGTGGATGCAGCATCACACACAAGTCGAGTTGTAGACATTTGCCTTAAATAATCAAACTTGATTATCATTGATGATTTTCTGCATTGATAAAATACTGCATACTGCATATGCAATACGGCATACTGCATTTAATATGTGTTAACCACATTCAGCTTTCAGCATCTTATCCTTCATAAAATACTCCGATCATCTCCAGCATTCCCCTCCAACATAAACACATTTTCCTTTTTTTATCCTAAGCTGATATTCATGTTTCACTTTCCCTAGAAATGAATTTCCACTTTCAGTTGCTAATTTTATGGATTTATACAAGACTGAAATGAATCGACAGTCTGGCTGTAAAACTGCTTCACGCAGACCCACGAGAAGGCAAATAAGAAACAAATATTTCTTAATGGTTTATTCATGAAGTTTTTAATTCAACTTTAAAAATATATGTTTCCATTTAAAGCAGATACCTCTCAAACAATGGCATCTGTTATGCTAATATAGAAATCTCTTCAGTACATTAGTTACGTTGGCAACATCATGTTTATCTTGATTGAAAGTGCCGCCCACTGTGCCGATGTCAAGCCAATCTACAAAGTTGCAGAACTCCAATCTCAAAAAGTTTGGTTAGTTGTCAACGCAGGACGGCATGTATAATATCATCATCATCTCACAAACCACAACGCACAAACTTAGTCCTCTACAAATCATTTGACTTTTAAATTTAATCTAGCCCTGTGCTCCAATTTAACAGTGTACACGATTACACGGCAAATTAAAAATCCTGTCCGCATGGGGGTCGTCCTTCATAAATAGCCGAGACTGATTAAGCGGTTATCAGGGGTGGTCCAGCGCTGTGCTGCCGTTCCCCAGGTGAGGGATGTGGCAGATAAGTGTCAGAAGCGGCTTTCATTTCCGCCCAACTCAGGGCTTTAGTAAGCCTGCTGAATGATCACACAAATGCACACATTTCTCTGTTCCTTTCCTACTTTACACACATGTAAAACAATGTTATTTTAGGATATTTTTACTATTATAATTATTGTTGATATTTTGGATTAGATTTTATTTTATTTGAGTTATATTAAATAATATCCTGGCTTTTCCCGACTTTGTAATGACATTGAATAGTGCCTGAGTTATCCATCATAAAAGTAATCCATATGACTCCAGTGAGTTAATAAATGCCTTCTGACATAAAAGAGATGGGTTTTTGTGAGAAAAATATCCATATTTAAAACTTTCTAAATTAGGGATGCGCCGATCCGATACACAGATCGGGTATCAGCTCCGATACTCTCATTTTTGCCGGTTTGGGTATCTGCCGGACGGGACCGATCCAAATCCGATATTGTGCGTGTACTATTCTGTTATTGTTAAGCCCCACAAAAGGCACAAAAACATTAAAAAGCACCATAAAGTTTTCATGATCTATATTCCAAGTGTTCTGAAGCCATTCCATAGTTTAATGTGAGGTACAGATGAATATTTAAGTCGTTAAATTAAAGTACATGTAAATGCCTCCTTACACTGCGGCTGTCAGTCATTCTCAATTCAGCATTCAAACTGCGTGTCGCGTTCGGTTACGACAGTCAACACAATGAAACTCTCTCCAAGATAATTCAATGTTTCAATTATTATTCTTCGTCTGTAGACAAAGATACATTACGCTTCAATATATCTTCCCTTTGTGCTTTGAACTTTTCAATGCGGAGTGCAGCCGCTGCGTGCTGTGACTCCATGTTGCTTCAAGCGCATCATTCTGCACACGGGATGCGAATAAGCGCTTCGTGCCACTCTGTATGGGAGCCGCTCATATTATAATACTTTTGCGCAATGAAAGATTGTTAATAGCCTTTTTTGTTCTGTCCTATCTATCATATGTTGCTGCCTCATTAAAAAAAACTGCGTTATAAATTTATTTTATAGAATATATTTATATATAAACATATATAAACATTCATGAAAAACATGTCATGAACCATTGATGAAAGAGTCAGCTGGACTCCTGATTATTTTGAATGTCTACCAAGCTAGTGAAGCTATTATTTACAGTTGTTGCACTGATGCACAATTATTTAATACATAATTCACTACATTTTTGTCCGTTTGTTATTTTGTTTTACAAAGTTAGGAAAGTAATGTTTAAGTCAAGCTCTTCCACACAGTGAGGCATACAGTTTATTAGGTAATTCAGCACTTTTTAAAAAAAAAAATTATTTGAATATCGGATCGGTATCGGCCGATACTGAATCCCAGGTATCGGAATCAGTATCGGAATCGGTATCGGAAGCGAAAAAGGATCGGAGCATCCCTATTCTAAACTATAATCACTGGCTTCTGGCAATAGCTGTATGTGCGTTAACAAGAAAGCTGAATTCTGGCGCAAGGGTGACCTCTTCTCTTATATCGAATTCCTCCAACATTTTTCTTTAAACTTCTAATTCATGACTAGCGTTTTGTTTTGCTCCATACTCTGCGCTTCCGCGTTCGTCAATTACGAACCTAAGCCTACGCTACATCCTACGTCGGGTCAGAGGTCACTCTTCCGCCGGAACTCAACTGCCTTGTTAAGCCCTCACTGTTAAGCCAGTGATTATAGTTTAAAAAGTTTTAAATTTGGATATTTCGCTTCGCTTGGGAACTATTCCTTTAATTTTAGTTAAAGTTTTAGTAATTGTGTTGTTTTTTATTAGTTTTCTAAAAAAAATATGTCTACGTAGTATTAATTTTTAGCTTTAGTTTATTTAGTTTTATTTATTTTAGTACTTTAAAATGAGACATGTTGCCATATTTTCAGCACAGGCTCATTTAGTTTTAGTTAACAATAATAACCCTAATGTACTCTCTAGTTTGTTCCAAAACCTAGTGAGCGGCCTGCCCAGACGCCAGCTTTGAAAACAGCTTTGCATATATTTCTTAGAGAAGCAATGCCAATGTTTATACTTATACCCCCGGTTTCACAGACAAGGCTTAAGTCTAGTCCCAGACTAAAATGCGTTATTGAGCTGTTTTAACTGAAAGCAACCATTCTTTTGTCTCAAGATGCACACCGGTAATGTTTTTTTTTTTTTTTTTCTAAATTAAAGTTACTTAAATGTCCTAACTAAACTAAGGCCTAATCCTGACTTAATCTAAGCCCTGTCTGTGAAGCTGAGCCATAGTTTTTTAAGAGTGATTAATATTTCATCATGGCATTTTAATTAATTTTAGTCAGTTTTACTTCCTCTTTAGTCTTAGTTTGATTTTATAAACACATGGTGGTGAATAAAGGTGGCATTTTCCTACCCTTCAGGGATGTTATTACTGCTTTAATAGAAATGATTTACAAGGACCTACACACTCCTAGTTATATTAAACAAATTTGCCAACATACAGAACAATCATTTTGTTCTTTTTCCACCTTTCCATCTTTTTCCCCCCATCTCTTTCAATTTACAGGCGTGCATAGATGAATAAATTTGTAGATGGAACTTGGGTTTGAATAATAGATGAGCTGAAGTGGTTTATTTGAATCAGAGGTTGAGATCCCTTGATGAGAAGAACATTTCTGTAGCGAACGTTAATGGATTTTTACCGTGCATACATATTTCACCCACTTACCCACAAAAAGACATTTATTTCATTCTAAAAGGGAGTCATGGCAACACTGCTGTCTGTTAATTTCACTGATATTCAAAATTTATCAAGCATACATTTAATTATACATCCTATCATGCCAGACTTCCATGCTTGGCTTTGGCTACACCAGGCAGGTATCAAATTTGGCTGAAATTTATTATAAAAAAATCATATAGTGATGTTCATATAACTAAGATGAGCTTGTCTGGATATGAGATGATTATTACACTTATTATATAGTCAGGATGTAGTCTCTGGTTTAACAGTGGTCCATTAACCAGTACAATGTGAAATAACTAAGGATAAAACCTATTAAGAAATGTAATCGAATTAATTATATGATATGTCATTTAATAATTGAAATAATAAATCAATATTTGCTGAGAAAAGCCAGCAAATTCGGAAAATTCAAAGACATTGAATTATTATTGCAGACAAAGGCATTGAATAGACATTACAAAAATAATTTCAGAAGTCAAAATATTATTTCTTTTTATTTCTATATCATTGAAAAAATGCCTATCACTGACTTAAAGTCCACAGCCAATCTATTTTATAAGCCACAGTTTGTCAATCAATCCAAGATTGTAGAGTTGTCAAAAGTTCCGACTTCGGTACCTAGTCGGTACTGAAATTTTAGAAATATGACGCTTTTAGCGCTGTTGAGCAGATTCGTAAACACCTCTGATTGGCCATTGTGTTCACGGCTCATCAGAGATGTCTGTGATTGGCTTCAATGATCAATGCTGTAAAAATGTTATGTAAGGAACCCCCCACTGGCCCAGTGAACGGAATCCGACGGCCTGGGCGAAGGTTTAATGGGTGTATGTCTTTTCAGCGCCCCTGTGAAGTTCACTCAATTTTTAGAATTTGGTTTCAATTTTACTTTAGCTGCTCGTTTAATCTGACTCCAATTTCAAATGATTATTACTCTTAGATCGTGTTTCTAATTAAGAAATTAATCGTTGGTCATGTATTAATTTAGATATTTGATTATTCTGGGTATCACATACTTTCAATTATCCGTTCATTACGGACCCATATCGCTTAGAGTCACACATCCCGGGTTTGCGCGGATCTCATTACATACATTCCTCAGTTTCTGATTCTTAGTCAGAGGGTGCAGGGTTTACTAATGCATTTGAGTCGAACCGCCACATGCTTGTTCATACAAAAACACAGTTTTCTTAGTCACGATACTGCAACTTGCTAAGTCAGTTGATAGACAGAAATCCGACGGTCTCACATGATGTGCAGCATGCTCCTTTCTTTGAGCCTCCGGTTTGACCTATCCTGACGCAGATTTGCTGAAATACAGACTCCAATAATCTACTGGTCATAATGATTTCAGAAGAATCCAGAGTAAATCAGTCAGACATTTAAAATGATACCAAACATGAAAGGAAATGACAATAGATTCACAAGATACATTATACATAGAATATGCATTCTTGGAGAACTTTCAGTGACTTGTGTCAGGGGGAAAGGAAGGAGGGCGTTAGTCTGTGTGTGTGTGTGTCTACACATACTGTAGATGTGTGAGGAGAGTTTTGGGCAAGGCGTTGTCCTATGCTATTTCTTTGAGATCTTCTCTCCAGATGAGTTTTATTGCTTTATTGCAGGGCACTTGATCTCAGTTTTTGTCTTAGCAGGAAAATCAAGTCTTACAGTTAGATACGTTAAATAGTCATCAATGAAGCTCTTCACCAAGCGCTTACACAGATACACACAGGAGCGTTTGAAAGCAGATGTTTATCGTGGACCAGTCCTCTGATAGACTCCTGCTTTCAAACGCTCCAGCTTTCAAAACGCTTTCAAATTCAAAAGCTCCCGTGCGTTGATCATTGTAGCCAATCACAGAGATATCCGATGAACGCGTCAACACAATGGCCAATCAGAGGTGTTTATGAATCTGCTCAACAGCGCTCAAAGTGTCACATTTTTTAAATTTCAGTACCGATAAGTAACGAAGTGGGTACTTTTAAAAGCTCTACAAGATTGTATTCTATCTTCGGCCATTGATTCATATCTTGCTGTTTTTCAGTGTCCTGTGCAATGAACGCTGCATTTAAAAAAAATTAAAAAGTAGTTCATCTTGATCAAGTGAATCTCAAACCCACAGTTTCCTGTTTAAGTATTGTTAAAGTCGGTATAAATCACAAGTTGCAAGAGTATTTTCTTCCCTATTGTGACATGTTTCAAGTGAAACGGCTTCTCAAACAAGACAAAATTTAGGGCAGGACTTAATTTTGTCCATGGGGAATTGATTGAATGGTTGAGGTTTGCTATTGTCACTGCAAGGGGGGAAGTTATTTTGATTTAAAGATGACATGTTCAACTTTTTTAGTGTGCAATGTTGTTGTTTGAGCATGAGAAAGGTCTGCAAAATCACAAAGCACAAAGTCACTCTGTAACAATGTTTAAAGTTCATGGAAGGAAGAGGTGGGAACCGGCAAACGTTCACAATAATTTTAATAATAAAATAAACAAACAACAAGACCTGGTCCTCTCTTGTCCTTCACTGTCGTCACTCCTCCGTGAGACTTGAGACCGGTGTGGCGCTGGTGATGCTCATTAGCAGTCGCTCCACCAGCACCACTCCGTTCCCACGGCTACCGGCCCCGCCATGCTTCTCTATATAAATAAGCAATGTTTCTGAACTCCCTGAAACACCTCCATTGTAGTCTTTCTTCCGGTAATAAACACGTCTCAGTATTCCTCATTTAAATAATTCCCACCAAAGGCATACGCAAAATAAAACGGGGCCTGATTGAGTTGCATTAATGTGTTGAAACTCGCAGTTGGTAAGGGCTGTGACATTTTCAAAAATACTTGAAGCGGTTGACCAATCACAAGACACCGATTCAGCTGACCAATCAGTGCACATTGTGGCTTGGCTTCATAGAGACAGGAACTAAACAGAGCGTTACTGACAGACGAGCAAGCGAGGTGCTGTAGCAATGTCAAATTAGGGCTTGGCGATATATCGCATGCGATTGTCACGTGCATTTCGTCAGTAAAGCCGGTTTCAGATGAATCGCCTTCGATAATGAACGCGATATTGCGTGGCTTGTCAGTGAACTACGGCTCTGCCTATTAAATGCCGCTCCATTTGAAAGCAGGAGATGGCGATTTAGCGGTAATCAGGGAACCGGCTTTACTGACGAACTGCGTGTGACAATCGCATGCGATATATCGCCCAGCCCTATATCAAATAATGTGTTTTTGAACATTCAAGCATGAAAACCTATTCTAGTAGAGCCCCTAAACAAAATCATGACTGTAAAAGACTGCCACTTTAGAGATTACAAGGGCACAGAAAAATAAATTAAATTATAAATTGTATATATACTGTGTATATATACTGTGTGTGTGTGATTATATATATATATATCAGACAGATAGACAGGTAGAGAGATAAATCAATATCATAAATACTGCAATATTCTATTCTTTTTTATTTCTTAAAAAAACAAAACAAAAAAAAAACATTTTGATTTCAAAGTAATCCACGCGACTTGGGTGAAATATTCCAGGTCTTCTGAAGTCATATGATAGCTTTGTGTGAGGAATAGACCAATATTTGACTGATTTTGGCCGATTAATAATGTTTTCGAGTGAACTTTAACTAGAGTCTGCACAATATACCAAAAGTTATTGCAAAGCTTTCTTGGAGGCAGAAGTGGAGATTGTGGAAAAAGGTCTGTATTCTCAAAACCTCAAAACTATCATTACATCAAGCTCAAGGGAGTTGTGCTTCACCTTTTTATCCAACTTTTGACTTTCTGCTCTCTTTTGGTCTCTTTTATTCTTTATTATACGCTCTTGCTTTAGGATAAACAGGCTTCTACTTCCTGTGTCTACCCATAAGTTTCAGTGACTCCTGCTCTTAAAGGTAGGAACCAGAAGGGTCGGCCGGGCGGACGTGTGTCTGTGCTTTTGAAATCATTATCTGGTTGAAATATGGATCGCTTGAGGCTCACGAGACTTCGCGTTGCATGCTCTTAGATGAGGAAGACAGTGATCCAGAGGGGAGGATATGATGTTGCACCATTAACGCTGTTTTTTCCACCTGGGACAACAGGCAGCAGAACATGTCCTGCACCACAGGGACCTTCAGCGGTTTTCATCGCTTGCTGAGTGCTTTGATCAGCACGTTTTCCCTGGTGGTTATGTCCTCTTCCTCGTGGCGAAAAAACCTTGTGGAAAGCACCAAAAAAATGCGAAGGATATTTCTCAAAAGCAATTAAATTATTTTAGAGTCACTAATTAAGGAGCAGTATTTTCACACTGATGTCACTTAATTAAGGTACCATAACATTACTCTGCAAGTCTCTTGCCACAGTTTGGTGCATGGAATGTGTTGGAAACATACTTTGACATTTGCAACCTACTGTAATTTGCTTCTGTAATCATAGGGTTTTTCAGTGAAACAGGATATTCAAAGAGAAAGAAATGTAGGGCAGGGCTTTTATTTCACATTGGAAATTGATTGGATGGTGAAAAGCATGCATTAATTACCAATAAAATTAGCTAAAACAGTGCCTGATTAGCTATTTAGCTAACTTTATCAAAAGTGATGTCAATATCCATTGTATTTGATTGATTATACAGAATATATTTTTTCTCACCATAGCAATGTCTCAGTCAGCACACGTACATCTCAAGTCAAGTCACCTTTAATTATATAGAGCTTTATAAAACACAAATTCAAAGTAGCTTTACAGTGATAACGGGACAATTATGATAATTCAGCTGTAAAGCAACTCTAAAAGAAAATAGTGTCATTGTTCAGCTGAAGTCAATTCAGTGTTGATTCAGTTCCATTGTAAAAATCATCACTTATTAAATCACTTCATTTAATCTATAAAGCAGTTCTGCAGAAAAACAGTGATATCGTCATCCAGCTCAATTCAGTTCTCATCCATTAGTGTCAGTGCAGTCAAATCAATAATATAGTTGAATATTAAGTGTCCTTAACTAAGCAAGCCAGAGGCAAGGCACAAATGGGTAAAAGTCTTTTTTTATTATTATTATTACAGATATTTATTATATAAATATATAATTTGTATTAGTTTATTAAAGGGCACCTATTATGCAAAATCCACTTTTACATGGTGTTTGGACATAAATGTGTGTTAGCAGTGTGTGAACACAACCACCCTACAATGATAAAAATCCATCTACTCCATTTTTTAATCCCCATTAAACCAAAGCAGTCTCATTAGACATGCTGTTTTGATTCTCTGAGCAGCGTGACATCACAGTGATTAGGCCCCGCACTGTATAACCACATGTTTATAAAGAACAGTGTAAAAGGTGATTGTCTTGAAAAACTGTGTACGTTTTCTGTAAAGACAAGATTTAAAAAATGCTGTTTATTTTTCAAAGGCCAGCACATTTATCCACTAACCATTCAGAAACATCCAGATGCATTCTTAAAGTTGTAACTTCCTCCTGAGTCTCTCCATCAGTGTCGACTCCGGTTTGAACAATGTAAGGCTGAACACCGTTACTGACAATCCTCATTTTGGCTGCGTGAGATTCTCCAGCTTTGTTGTTGTTGAGCAACCGAAGCACAAGCTGTTAAAGCTCTGTCCTCTACTGGAAAGGGGGCGGGGAGCAGCAGCTCATTTGCATTTATACATATTGATCTTTTGTTGAACTAGGCTTATTACATCTTGTGAAAAGGGACATGATGGGTGCCCTTTAATCTGATTAAATATGATTATTATTCCAACGTAATTGGAGTCAGCAATGGGAACTCCAGGTCTCTTTTCTTGGTGGTAAACAATATTCTGCGACCTCCTGATTCTTTGCCATCTGATATGTATTCCACTGACTTATGTGATCGCTTTATGACTTTTTTTGAGTCTAAGGTTAAAAATGTACATCAGCAATTACTTTCTGGTACTTTCCACCATGACTCCTGTCAGTTTATCTCTCACGCACCTCCCCACTCTACCTTTACACTACCAACTACTTTAGAGATAGTGGGTCTGATAAATAAATCAAAATCTTCGACTTGTCAGTTAGACCCTCTACCAACTCCTTTACCAGCCCTGTCGCCATTGATTACTAAAATTGTTCATGCTTCACTTGTTTCTGGTTCTGTATCTCCATCTCTTAAATCTGCTATTATTACTCCCATACTTAAGAAACCAGGGGCTGATCCATTTAATTTTGATCATTTTCATCCAATTTCAAATTGACCGTTTATCTCTAAGGTAGTGGAAAAGTGTATTGCAATTCAGATTCATGAACATCTTTCTAATAATAATTTGTATGGACAGTGTCAATCTGGTTTTCGTCCCCACCATAGCACTGAGACAGCTCTTATCAGAATAACCAATGATCTGCTGCTGGCAGCTGACTCTGGGCTTTTAACCATACTTGTTCTACTTGACTTGAGCGCTGCCTTTGATATTGTCTCACATAAGATACTTCTCGACAGGTTAGCTTCTATTGAGATTACTGGCACTCCTCTGTCTTGGTTTAGGTCGTAACGTTCTGGACGGACTCGGCGTATTCAATTAAAAAGTTTTAGATCAAGAACATCTACAGTCACCACTGGTGTTCCCCAGGGTTCTGTTTTGGGCCCGCTTCTTTTCATTATTTATATGCTCCCTTTTAGTTATTTTTTGAGGAAACATGGTATTAATTTTCATTGTTATGCGGATGACACCCAACTTTACCTGTCTGCCAAACCCACTGGTTCTTTTCTTCCACCATCTTTGTCTAGCTGTTTAGCTGAAATTAAAGATTGGCTCTCAGCTAACTTCCTGAAGCTAAATGGCAACAAAACTGAGGCCTTACATGTTGGCAGTAGATCTGTTTTATCTAAATCTAATTGTTTTTCTTTGTACATTGACAAAAATGCAATCTGTCGTTCCTCACAGGTTAAAAGTTTGGGTGTTATCATGGATAGCACACTATCATTTGAAACTCAAATTAACAATATCACGCAGACTACATACTTCCACTTGCATAATATTAATCGTTTCCGTCCCTTTCTCTCAACCAATCATACACCAGTTCTTATTCACGCATTAGTCACTTCACTGTAATGCTCTTCTCACTGGTGTTCCCTCTAAATTGCTACATAAGCTTCAGTTGGTTCAGAATTCTGCAACTCGTGTTCTTTCTAGAACACCTTCTACTGAGAACATTTCTCCAGTTCTTCAGCAATTGACCCTTCGCAAAGACCCGCCCCCCTTAGTTACTGTTGCTTTGTCCGACAAGCCGTGGCGCTGTCTCGCCACACGCAGTGAAAAATACATCGCGGAGCGAAGAGGATACCTGAACACACGTCGACAGACAAGACAGAGCAGGTTACTTATAATATTAAACAAAGTCCCAGCTTTCAAACTGTGTAGTTTTTAAAGAAATTCAAACAATAAAAACCGTTCTCTGGCTCTTTAATGTGTCGTGACCATGATCGTGATAGATTGCTGTAGCGCGTCAGCTCGAGGCTCGTAAACCGATCATCTCTTCCTACTAGTCCATTTATAACATCAAATAAACATGAGAATGAATGTTGTTTCAAACGCGGAAAGACGTCAATATATAAAATTTTTCAAGTTTAACTCCACCGAGGTTACTCTTCTAACTACTGGCTGCTTTGTCGGACAAAATGGCGGATGCGGCGTTCTGATTGGTTAGATCGCTTGTCAATCAAACTCCCGGCGAAGGGTCAATTGCACTGGCTTCCAGTAAAGTATCGAGTTGAGTTCAAGATCTTCAATTTCTCTTGTGGTACCTTGGATTCGACTAACTACCATGGGTGCCAGGTCTTTTAGCGCTGCTGCCCGCCATCTAAGGAACTCCCTTCCCCCTTGATGTTCGCAATAGCGATTGCCTGCTGACTTTTAAAATGCGTCTTAAGACATATCTTTTTATACAGGCTTTTTAATATGTTTTATCGAGTCTTTACTGCACTTTATCTGTATATGCGGAGTGTTTGTTGTGTGTTTTGTCTTGTGTAGTGATCTATATTCTTATATTTTTATTTTTATTTTTTTATCTTTGCTTGCTTGTGAGGTGATCTTGAATGTTATGAAAGGCACCATTAAATAAAATGCATTATTACTATTATTTAAAGGTACACTATGTATCTTTTGGCATTCTAACATTCACTATTATAAGAGATATAACCAGTTTAGATGGAAATGATCTCAAGCTGACTAGCTGAAGCTGTTACTATAGCTTTACCCATTAATAGACACTGTACTTTATTGAAAATAAATTCCAGCTCAGAGCTACAACAACCTTAATGAAACAACCCTTCACAATAGATAATGCTTTACATGAACTGTAAGAGGGGTGGGCTTACCCCTCAAATACATTATTGGTATTACATATTCAGAATCTTCAGTATTCAACGATTACTGTCCTCTCTATAATAGTCACAACGTTTTACAAAACTCCACTGAAATGAATATGTTCATCATTGTTCATAGAAGGTCACATATTTGCTTCTCATGAACATTTACAAATCGGTCTTTTATCCCTGTGATTGTCAGAGCTTTTTCCAGGCTGCATAGAGGTGGATCTCAAAGGGACTAAATAATAGTGCACCGCTATACGCCTTTCCTTTGTGTCGAAGCTGATTGTTGTTTGTCGAAAGCATTTGGGAAGTAACCATTAAAGAAATGGCACTTCAGTAAAAACACAATGTTGTCGTAGGGGACACAAACTCTACAAGAAGTTCTCTGAGAGTACACTCTGTGGCTTTTAAGTTGGTGCTTTCAAGATATAGGTGAAACATAGCAATTCGAAAACATTTCACTGCTGTGATATTCACACTTTGTTCTCGCAAAATGAGACAAAATGAATGCAAACAGATCGTCTTTACTTCTTAGGTTGCAGGTTCAAAGAGACGCTGATATGATGAATTGGAAGTGAGATGTTGTTGCTTTTTGTATTACATGGAAACTGATAGTCCCCAATTTCCCTGCACGCAGTTCCAGACCAGGTGGCCAAAGACACAATACACAAAAAACATTTTGTCATGCCTCTCAACTGTCATCAAAAACAAACACAAACATTGTCCCAGCAGGTTATTACCTTCTAACTTCAAACACAAAATCGGCGGGGAATGTTTTTCCATGCAGTCAGGGGTAGGCAGTGCCCTAATCTTACTGCAGTGCTCTGCTTTTCTAACAAAGCTTTTAAGAACAAACAACTTCACTGGCGGTCTCATACCTGGAGGTTTGCCTTCAGGGACTTGCTAAACACAGCTCAAGGTCTCGCCTCACCTCGGCTGCCTAACAGTCTAATAATCTTATCGTCTCTTTCTTCCATGGCTTTATGTGTACATCACCCAAGTGTTTATAATTAGTATGGAAAACACAATAGCTTTGTTCCAAGAGCTTATATGTGCTCGGTGTTGACGCCACAGGGGTCCCCAGGGGGCCCAGACCCAGCCAATATAT
>RJVU01031169.1:848349-867172 GCA_003731715.1 Anabarilius grahami
CAGAACTGTCCAGAAATGTTTCAGACAGAAATATTATACTACTACTACTACTACTAATAATAATAATAATAATAATAATAACCAAGTATGGGCTGATGGTTGTTCCGAAATGTTTACAAAAATGAAATAATATATAATTTTGTATTATAATTATACATATACATATTAACATATTTTTTAGTTAAACATTAACAATACAAGCTTGACCAAAATGCAAAACAAAACAAGGATGAGGTTTGTACAGTATTTTAAGCAGGTCTGATATCCACTATAGAAGCCAACTGAAGATATAGTACAAAACAAATATCAAATTGGTGTCATTTTTTATTTAATCAATTTAGTATTTGCATTAAAATAGACAATTCATATACACATAACATTAAATGTGTGACCTCTAAAAATGGTTATGATGTAGCTTTTAAATGAACTTAAATTGAACAAAGCAAATATATGCAGCACAACCCAACAAAATAACAAAGACTGACAGTAATGCGTATGTTCCTCTGGTTTGCTGTCCATTACGTGTCTGTAGAGCTCTGATATTTGGAACATTATAGAATATTCTGACTGACCCTGTCTGTGGGCCGTGGAGAAAGGCCATCTCAAAGCGTTCGTATTAGAGATGTGACAGTCGAGTCTTAATGCTTTGACATCCTTCTGTCTCCCTGGTCCCTTCTTGTTCGTCCCCTTTTAACCCTGTGATCCATAAACGCTGCCAAGCTCCTCTTGTGGTGAGTGCTGCTATTCAGAGGAGAGAGAGTGAGAGTGGTCTGATTTCATCTCATGGCTACACTCTTTGGAAGCATTTACCGCAGTTTATCGATTTGGGCGCATGTCAACCCCCCCACCCCCTTCTTGTTTAATCATATCAGATTTTTAAGATGGCTCTAGATTGATGGTATTGATTGAGTCAGACAAAACTGTCAATTCCTGTCTTCTGGCTTGTTTTTTGAGGCAGAATGTTTTTTTATGGAGAGATTGTTGAGAATTTAAATGAACCAAGGCAGAATCAATGTGTTTTTGAGAGCTCAAGTGTTAAAGAATTGAGGAATCTTTAATTTGATGTCATTTCTCAGTTTACACCAGTCGAATGAGATTTAAAACAAAAACAATGTCCCACTTGTCCATATAATGGCAGTAAACAGCTTTTTAAAAGAGACGCAAAAGTATCACAGAATGATCCCATGCAACACGTGCCGTATATTCCAAGTGTTCTGGGAGTATATGATAGGGGGAAAAACAAACTGAAATTTAATGTATTATTAAACGAAAATCCTGACCTTGGCTGTTGGCCTTCTGTGCACGGCTCCAACTTGCGCAAAAAAAGCACATCAAGATTAATAAATACACAAAATGAAGTACAATGCATAGAAATCCCCCAAAAAGTATTTGTGTACTTTCTTCACTGAATATTTCCAGACCAGAACTCCAGTTGTTAGATAACAGTCAGAATGACAGCTGATACAAACACGCATGTTGCGTTATTTGAAACACTTTTATTTATTTATTTAATAATAATAATAATTTAATGCATCCTTGCTGTTAATTTATTTCAAAGAAAAGAAAAACATTTATTGATCCCTAACTTTTGAATGATATAAACATATTGACAACATATAAAATGCAAGCATTTTATAAATGAACAGCTTTAGAGTACAAATGGTTACGAATTCTGTCACTGAAGTATGAGATTGATTTCATTGTATTTAATCAATGAAATTAAATATGTTCAATGCTATCACATTTATTTATGCATTTACTCTACATGTTCTGACATAACATAATATTATAGTCATATTTAAATATAATTTTTTCTTCATGATTAATACTATTATTATATAGTAAAATGTATATTTTAAAAATAAATTGTTACTAAAATTGTTACTGTACATTTCTGTAAAATGTTTATTTATTTAATGTTATTTTATATTGTTGAAAATGACTCAAAATTAGCTATATATTTGTAAAATGTGCCTATACAAACACTTTTGTACATATAAATAATTTGTAAAGAATTTTGTGATTCTAAAGCTGTGCATACTTTAAGTTTCAAATGCTGTCAGTACATATATATTGTACATTTCATTTACAACTGTACAAAAACGTCATCCAAAATGACTTTCCTTTTCGTCTGATGTCACCTAGGTCCCATGGGTGGGGAAAACAAAGTTAACCAATAGCAAAATAGCTATTTATTTATTGTTTTTCAGAATCCATTCAATTACCATTTGTCAAAATTGAAGCCATCATACATTTGTTTTGTGTTTGTTGTAAATAAGTTGCGTATTCTTAAAGTAAAATGTGTGTTGAATGTTTTCATGTAGACATTAATGGACAAGTATGCTTTGTGAATTACATCCCACTACCTATTTCTGATCTACCAGACGTCTTAGCAGTATTTGATAAAGTGGATTGTATAAAAGCCTCAGATGTGTGTCAAGTGCACTTTTATTGTGCTGACGTGGTTGTTGATAAGAAGCAAACATTATTTCACATGACTCTCACAACTCTCATGACTTACTGCCCTCTTTCCTTTCAGAGAAGGAACTCTTTTATGGGATTATTAAAGCCCTTACATCCGTACTTTGTATCCTGAAAGCTTACAGTGATCCTTAGGAGAAAGGTTCTGTAAAGGAAAGGTTGTATTCACAATCCCAGCAGGTCTCAGGGCTTTAACTCAGCGTCTGCATCCCCCCTCATTTCAGCCATGTAATGTGAGGCCTCGGATTGGTTTGAATCTCTTCAGGGCTTCTGCTGCCGATCGCTCACAAAAGCTTATGAGGCCCTAATCCTACCTGACAGTTTAATGATAATTGCACGGGAGAAGTTCACCCAAGACACTCACTATCTAATGAACGGAGCACCCGTCATCGAGCGCAACTGAAGGCAAACTCTTCATTTAGAGCGTGAGAAATAACCTTCACACTTTTTTTAATAATTTCTTGTTTTTTAATCTGTTTTTTTGTCTTGTTTTCCAATAAAAATATCTTAACAGCCTTAATTTGAAATCAATTTACTTCAGAAGCAATAAAGAATTCGATTTTTTCTACACATTTTTTTTCTTATTTGAAGCAGAAACCTCACAAAATTGTTGCACTGCAGGAACATGAATGAAGAGGGGGTCGTCTGACATTGTCATGTTGGAAAAGTGCACGACGACCAAGGGCACGGAGTGATGGTAGCATCTTCTCTTTCAGTATAGAGCAGTACATTGACACTGCCACCACCATGTTTCACTGTAGGCACCATGCATTTTTCACCTCTGCGATGCCGTACAGTTTTGAAGCCATGAGTTTCTAAAAACATTTATCTTGGTCTCATCAGTCCAAAGTATAGAGTCCCAGTAGTCTTCATCTTTGTCAGCATGGGCCCTGGCAAACTCTAGGCAGGCTTTTTTGTGCCTGGGCTTTAGGAAAGGCTTCTTTCATGGACGGCACCCATGCATGCCATTCCTCTGCAATGTACGCCGTATTGTGTCACGGGAAATAGTCACCCCAGTTTGGCTTTCTACTTCTTTAGATAACTGCAGTGAACTTGCATGCCGATTTTCTTCAACCCTTCTCATCAGAAGACGCTCCTGTCGAGGTGTTAACTTCCGTGGACGACCTGGACGTCTCTGTGAGATGGTTGCAGTTCCATCTTTTATACATTTTATATCACTTTTGCTACAGTATTCTGACTGATAAGTAAAGCTTTGCTGATCTTCTTGTAGCCTTCACCTTTCTGGTGTAAAGTAATTATTTTCTTTCTCAGGTCTTGTGACATTTCTCTTCCATGTGGTGCCATTGCTGACAGCATGAAATGGGAAGGGGTTTTAACACCCTTTTATAGTCAACTGTCTGCTGGACACCTGTGTAATGAATAATTAGACTCACCTGTGGTTGAATTCTTGTTAAATTAGACATTTGTAGTCTAAAATTTAGCTTTGCTCCAGAGACTTTCAGTGGGGTGTACTCATTTTTGCATTACCCTTATTTGAGTAAAACTGAAAATTTTGTTCTCTAAGTTATATTATTAACCTTCTATAAAACTTAGTCTTGTCAACATTTTGGAAATTGTTTTTGTGTTCATTGAGATATTGTTTAAAATGTTACTTTTCAAAGGGGGTGTACTCATTTAAACTGAGCACTGTATATATATATATACTGAATATCTTATAGATTTTGTACCACCAACTACATACATTCTTAAAAAACAACAACAACTACAAAAACCTATTATCTCAGTGACAAGGCTAAGTGACAAGGCTAAGTGATTAGCACACATGCCACAATATATTTTGCCATTGTGCTATTGTGGGCCACGTGGGTTTGAATTCAGCTTGCGACACATTGTATATTTCATGTCCTTTCAATCACAATCCTTATAAATAAAAGTAGTAAAAGGCCAAAAATAAAAGTGCATTCAGGCAGGACATCCAGTAAAATCTCAGAGGATAGGTTTACAGCGAAAACATCCAGGGTATGTTAGTTGATGAAAGGCTCCTGTGCTGGACGCTTCACTGGAACGCCAGCTGTAAATTTGAACCGTATTTAAAGAGCTCATGTCAGATTTATGGAGCAAATATGAAGTCATGCGCACATAATTTCAACCATTGGCCGTCTGTTTATTTATCCTTCAGGTGTGCGTTTGGGTGAGTGATATCCTTTGCAATATATCACGGCGTGGAAACATCTCTCTTGAATATTTCATCACAAGGCCCTCATTTTAGGCACCGTTATTGCGGGCTAGCCGTGATTGTTTTAGAAAGACAATAAATCACGTCCTAATTGTCTGCTTGTTTTCCACATTGCATGGAAAATGTTGTGAGTATATGCTCTTTCCAAACACAAATGCAATCATAAGACAAATGCCACCTTGATGGATCACTCATTGTACAAAGCATTTATTTATTTCATTTTTTTTAAGTGCTGGCAGAGTGGAATGAGAGCAGTCAGTCAAGAGAGCTGTTCTCTTGGAGAAATGAAAGGACATGGATCCGTGCCCTTGCACAAACATGCGAGCGTCCTCTTTTGAATCTTTCAAATGGAAAGCAGATGCTTTTAAATGCCTTAAAAAAAACGACTGAATCTGTCAAAATGAGATGCATGATTTTCCCTCGGCCTCGCCGTTCCTTCTGTACATCTCCAGATGATGTATGATCCAGGCTGGATGTTAAAATGGTTTGACGTTTTGTTCCTGCCACACAGCCAAGATGCTAAAACATGGCTTTGTTCCTCTGAAAGGAGTGTGATGGGTTGTGGAGATCTGTTTTCTGCACGTAATCCGTATTGTCTTGGTGCAACTGTCTGTAAATCAGCGCTAACTGGCCCACTGATGCCAGTCTTCATCATGCCAGCGCCCGCTGTTTCACTGCCACTCAGTGTGCTGATGGGAATTCAGGTTTAGAGCCCAACTGTGAAGTCTAAACTGAAGATGGTATGAGGTGTTGACAGCAACAAACAAAAAAAAGGCACATTAAACAGCATCAGCAAAAACAGCCTCGTACACTTTTCTGTATTTGTTGAAGCTTTGATACCTCATTAGCATTATTATCATCATCAGGACTAGCTTACTTTAGATGAGAATTGAAAAACTAAATTTCAACAAAGCTTTATTAGACTCAATGACTTCAAGACCCTGACAATCTATTTCCATGCAAAACTTAACAAAATATTATATAGGCAAACTGTAAAGCAGAGTAGATTTAAAGGCACAGTATGTAAGTTTTGCCACCATAAGTTGCTTTTTCAAAACAATATCAAAGGCGTAGCTTGATGACGCCGTAAATGAGCGTTAAATCATGGGAGGTGTCATCTTCACCTCATGCACATGCTAATGTATTAAAGTTTTATTAACCTTACTGTGGTATGATGCAGTGAAGGGCATTTTCAAAATGCTGCTTCATGAAACTTTGAAACCTTTATGAATCTTCTGTTTTGAATCTGTCATCAAATGCATTAGAGACTTCTTGGTAACATTATTTTTACAGTGTCCTTGTTACATGTTACATATACTTATGCACTATAGTAGTATAACAGTAAATTATGCCTACTTACAAGCAACTTACCCTAAAACCAATGCCGACTCATATCTCTAACCCCAAATTAAGTACATGTTGTTAATTAATATTACTCTCTACTTAATTGTATAATTACACTGTAAAAAGGACATCTTAAAATAAAGTGTAACCAACTTCTTTCAAAAACATTTGACCCCAAACATTTGAACAGTAGTGTATGTATTTTAAATGAAATGTAAATTTGACAATTTTACAATTTATTAGTATTTAAAGTGCCCCTATTAGGGAGTTTTGAAAATTAACTTTCATGCAGTGTGTAATGTAGCTACATGTGAATGTAAACAGTCTGCAAAGTTGTAAAGCTGAGAGTGCATCATAAATAAGGTTATTGTCTCTCAAAAGAAAGAGCTGACTCTGAACCGCTTAAAGGATTAGTTCACTTTCAAATTAAAATTTCCTGATAATTTACTCACCCACATGTCATCCAAGATGTCCATGTCCTTCTTTCTTCAGTCGAAAAGAAATTAAGGTTTTTGATGAAAACATTCCAGGATTATTCTCCTTATAGTGGATTTCAATAGACCCCAAATGGTTGAAGGTCAAAATGATAGTTTCAGTGCAGCTTCAAAGGGCTTTAAATGATACCAGACGAGGAATAAGGGTCTTATCTAGCGAAACGATCTGTCATTTTCTAAAAAAAATAAAAATGTGTATGGTTTATAAACACAAATGATTGCCTCGCAAGTGCTTCCGCCAGACCGCCTTCCGTATTCTTCACAAAGCTTTCGCTATATCATGTGCCTTCCCTATTCAACTTACGGAAAAAAACGTAACTGGCGCCGCATTCGTTCCATAAATTGAATAGGGAAGGTGTAGGACATACAGCGTAAGCTTTTTGATGAATATGGAAGGCGGTCTGACACAAGCACTTGTGTTTATAAAGCATATACATTTTTATTTTTTTTTTTAGAAAATGGCCGATCATTTCGATAGATAAGACCCTTATTCCTTGTCTCGTATTGTTTAAAGCCCTTTGAAGCTGCACTGAAACTGTAATTTTGACCTTCAACCGTTTGGGGCGCATTGAAGTCCACTATAAGGAGAATAATCCTGGAATGTTTTCATCAAAAACCTTAATTTCTTTTCGACTGAAGAAAGAAGGACATGGACAGTAAATTATCAGGAAATTTTTATTTGAAAGTGGACTAATCCTTTAAACAAGCCATTTGTTATACGAATCCCATTTCCGTGAAGTTCACACGTCACAAGTTTACACATTTGCATAATGACCGCCCGCCTACGTTCTGCGTGGATGTCCCGCGAAAACTTGAACGCTGTAGCTAGTTAGTGTGGATAACATGACGACAAGACGCTGTGCTGTGCGCTGTAAAGGTAAATTCAGTTTATTTTCTGTGATGAGGCTGTGAAGAATCCTTGGTTAAAGATAGGACAGTACATGTCGGCGCCGATGGCCTCATGGGCAGCGCGCCGACATGCAGCGCCAATGCGCTTCGGGCGACCCGAGTTCGAGTCCCGGCTCGTGGTCCTTTCCCGATCCCGTTTCCCTCTCTCTCTCCCACTTCGCTTCCTGTCTAATCTTTTGCCTTTATTATGTTAATAANCAAAAAAAAAAAAAAAAAAAAAAAAGGTAGGACAGTACCCACTTTATTCGGACCAACTTGCTCCTCAGAATCACAACCTGTAAGTATGATTAATTATTGATGTATTTTATGCCGTGTTCAAAATACACAGTTTTGTGTTTTAGCATAGATATTGTGTATGTCTCCGGCTAACCGACTAACTCACGTTATAACTGTCTTACCGAAATATTTCTGCTAATCAGCTGTGAGCCACTATTAGCTAAAATTGTGTCCATTAATGCAGATTGTCTATCGTTCTTACTACTTTGAATAATGATAAAGGATGGAGCAAGATTTGTTTTACAAACTTTAATATCAATGCACTGTTATTGATGGTGTTATCAATACAGTTCCCACATGTGCACCACAATAAATTAGAAATATACACATCGGTTTGTTGATGGACATACACTTGTTAATGCTGATGGAGAGGAATTACAGTTGCAACATCTCGTCAAACTGAGTATCACTGAGAACCATCCTGCTCAAGTCATCCTTGCGATGGAGGCTCCAGTTGAATAACTAGCTTTTCCAATATTTCATCATTGAACTCGCGCTTGGATTGATATGGTAAAATTGACGCCATCATTACTGTCTTTACAGTGTGTACAATCACTGAGCTTTAGGAAGACTCCAGAGCTGAATGAGTTATGGTAATGGGTGTTTGTTTTTGACTTTAATGCACGTAAACTTGTTGTAGGATACCTCCTAAATACAATTAAGAACCTTTAAAATAGCATAACAGGGGCACTTTAAAGTATTTGATATCTACCTCAAATTGAGTATCTGTTACAAATGTTAGCAATTCTACTGAAGCAGCAGGTTTAATTACTGTGATGTACTGTAACTGATTTAGATATTAATTTCCCTGTCATTTGTGGCCAGTCATTTGGGATCCAGCTGCTGTCATGAACATTTTTGTTTCACTAACCAGTTTGTAAGAATCCCACGTGGATACTGCTAACTATTCTCTTTAGCCTTCAGTACTGTTGAGATTAGTCATTTTCTTTTATCACATTAATAACCTTTCCTAATTATTGCTTTCCCGTCATTCTGTGTGTCACAGGAAAACGGGTTGTGTTCATATTAAACTCTCCCTGGGGTTGGTGGCGTCCATTTGAAGGTGTCACATGTGAAGTCTTTCTCCCATGATACGCTCCCGTTCCTGGCTATTTGCCTTGCTAATCAAGTGTGAAGGATGATCCTGCAGGCCGCAGAGAGACCGTCTGTCACAGCGTAATAGGACAGAGACACGTGGATGAACCTGTGTGTGAATACTGCCATTAACCTGAAGGTGCAGCAAGGTGTGTAGAGCGATGATGAGCAAGTTCATGGATCAGAGCCTCAAAAAATCCACCTTGAATTTTAGGATGCCGCATTTTCAGGCGAGCGGTGATATCTAGACCGCGGCATTACCTTCTCTCTGACGGCTGAACGCTAGTGAGCTTTTGTCACCTCTCCTAATAATCCTGATATATGCAGATGTGTCCCACATGTGCTCTCACAATCTGTAATATTTTATTAGATAGTAAAAGTTTTCTGTCACCTTGAACGCACCTGTTCCCTTGCGAAGTGCCGTATTGGGAGATCATTTATGACAGAGAATGATGGTTCCTTTTGGATTAGCTATCAGAACGTGAAGGAATTTGTTTTGCAGATTAAGGCAATTTCGCTTATAGATCTAAAAGCCAGAGTTTTGACTATTAGCATAAAGTCTGGTGCATGATGTATAGCTTAAAAACCTTTGATGTTGTGCAACAAAGTTGCAGCTATGTCGTTTAGTGTGCTCAAATGCTATTGGCTAACATTTAGTGAAATCTAGTTTACTTACTGCCAACTGCCTTATACTAAATAATATATTTATATTTTACAAAATTCAGTTTCTTTACCTGAAAATAAAATGTGGCCAATCTAGTGACTACTGTGATAAAAATAAAACCAGTCTTTCTTTACCCAATCAACTCAATCTTAAACCAAGGCAAGGCAAGGCAATTTTATTTGTATAGCACATTTCATACACAATGGTAATTCAAAGTGCTTCACATAAAGAAGAATAATAAAAATAGAACATAAGGAATAGAAATAACAGTAAAAAAGATGATACATAAAAGATATAAAATACATTAGAAATGAAATAAAAACAGGAAAAGACAGAATTTTGCTATCTGGATGGAAGAGCAAGGAAGTCCTAGGGAGTTTTTTGTAGTTGTTGTTGTCCGTCAGAGTGAATCTAAACAGATCTATCCATCAGAGCGGATCTGAATGGATGTTCTTACATTTCACACACACACCGCTCTCACACAAACACAACATCCAAAAAAATTGCAGTTCTTCAACTCATTCCCTTACGATCTTATGACCCCTCAATGTTAAGTTACATTCTATCCTCCTTCCCTACATGCCAATTCTTTCTGCATTCACCTTCTTTTTCTTCTGTCTGCTTCTTCTAGATTTCACTTTCTTCCTAATTCTCCCAGCTCTTTCAACCAGACAGCAATATTTAAAATGCATTAAAAGTCAGAATAACAATTAAGAGAATAAAAAAAAGATAATATGTATAAAATAAAGTGCAAAGAGTTCGGACATGGCACAGTGCTCAATCAGCAAATGCATAGATAAAAAGATGTGTTTTGAGTCTGGATTTGAATGTGGCTACTGTTGGAGCACACCTGATCTCTTCTGGAAGCTGGTTCCAGCTGCGGCTGGCGTAACAGCTAAAAGCAGACTCTCCTTGCTTTGAGTGAACCCTTGGTATTTCTAAATTACTTGATCCTGATGATCTGAGTGATCTGTTAGGTTTATATTCTATGAGCATATCTGCAATGTATTGAGGTCCTAGACCATTGAGTGTTTTATAAACAAGTAACAGTACTTTAAAATCAACCAGTCTTCTAACCTGGGTTGCTGGTCTTGATTGGTCTGCTTTTAGGGATATTTTGGGCAGTTTACAGTTGGTCAAGCTGGGAGACCATCTTTAAAAGTTAAGACCATTTAAACTGGCAGAAAACAGCAAACCATCTTAGGTTCTACTGATGGATGGAAATCATTGGAAGTCTAGAAGCTGCTTAGCATCAAAACAGCCAATCAGATTGGAGCTGGTAGATTTTACCGGTTTATTTATTTTTTCTAGATTGATTGATTGATTGATTGATTGATTGATTGATTGATTCATTGATTCACTGATTCACTGATTCATTGATTCATTCATTCATTCATTCATTCATTCATTCATTCATTCATTCATTCATTGATTCATTGATTCATTCATTCATTCATTCATTCATTCATTCATTCATTCATTCATTCATTCATTCATTCATTCATTCATTCATTCATTCATTCGACAAAAAGAACCAAAAGTCATTCATACTACTAGTGGAAGTAGTTTTCAGATGTCAGCTAATGCCATTGTTTCTGAACATGTATACAAACAATTGTACATGAAATTGATACGTATTTTATGCAAAATTTTTGCGATTTTCAGCAGACAGGGGTTCAATTTTAGGGGGCGTTTACACAACACCATTTTCAACTAAAAACAGAACATTTTTTATGCGTTTTGGCTGTTTATTTGCATTACAATGGTGTTCTGGGGGCCTGGAAATGCAAACTTTTAAAAACAGGTTTCAAAGTGCATGTTTTTGAAACCAATACCATTATCATCCTCGAGTAAACAAAAATGAGAATTTGTGAAAACGTTGACATCATGTACATGTGTATTACGTGTTCAGTATCTAGGCACATAGTAATTCTTTACAAAATGACATCGCCAACTTCTGAAAGCTATTGTGTAGCTTTTGATGGCTTGGAATAAAGTTCATAGGCTTATTTGGACTAGTTGTCATCCAGTAGGTGTCAAAAGACTTTAATTTTAATAGTGCTGGGACTTTAGTTGTAAAGTAGCTTTATATTAAGCAGAATAATGTAGAGTAGGACAGTCATTTTTGTGAAATAAACCCTTTCAGGAGAATTTCTCTCCAATACACTCCTCCCCCTCCCCCCAATTTCAGGAAAACATCAAATTGTCAATATTGTAATCAAAACTGCGAAACAAATTTCCTGTTTGTTGTTCCTAATACCACCCAACAACCACCCCCCCCCCCCCCCCCACCCNACCGTCTCTCTCTTTTGGCTGGCATGCTGTTTAATTGCCCTGGTTCTTTTTGATAGGTTTAATTACTGTTTGTGCGCTTGTGTTTGCATCTGTGCAGAGGGTAAACGCAACTGTATGATGTCAACGGCACATAAAGTATAATGACCACACCAGGCTTTTGAATTAGTCAGAGCTTATATTAAAATGTTTAGATGATTGATGCCATAAAAGTTAGGAGCTTGTGATTGCAGGGATTCTTACTGCAATCAAAAAGCCATTTGTCTGCAATGACTGTTTTTGCAATGAGGACAATACAAAATGATGAGGGGTTCAATTAGCATATTGAAGAGCCAGTTTGGTAGGTTGATAAATAAGAGAGTGACATTCTCTTCTACCTTTCTAACTGTCTCTTTTTTTCTAGGGATCTTTGAAATGCTGAAAAAAGATGCTTTGCTAAAAAAAAAAGCCCTTTGCCAGCAGTTCTGTCACTCTAGTGGGCGGCTGGCATGTTTTGGCCGGTTTAGGCGGCCTGTAATAAGGTAGACAGGCTGGATTGGTAGCTGTGTGAGAGCTCTCTTTGTTCTGACAGTCCTGTAGTTAGGGTGTGAAGCGAATAAAGGCAGTTTGATTCGTCTGTATCGCTCAGTTCGTGTCCTGCTTTTTTGTGTGTCCAAAATAGCCCTATTAAATGTCAAAACTTGAGCTGGAGGGAAAAAAATGAAAGTAAAAATGAGATAGAAAATCTCTCTCTCTTACCTTTTATACCTTCACATCTTTTATTTTTAAGCTTTATCTTTATTTTTAGGGGGGGAAAGCAATCACACAAGCAAACAAATGCTTGACACACCTTGCCGTCAAGGAGAGAAGAGCACCACATGCAAAGTCAAAGGCCGCAGAGTCCCTCTGTTAATCGTCTCATCAGTGCAGACGGTTTACACTGCTCTGAAATTATGAGGTGGAGACTTCCTGTGTTCCATCTTGGTCACATTTAGCACTGTATTGACTTCTTGACCCGCTCCTCACCACATATAACTAGATCCTGAGCCCACAGTCCTACTCTATCAGAGAGGTCACATTCCCTGTGCTAAGCACTAATTGTTGCATTAAATTTCACCCTGTTGGCTGCCATGGCTTCTGCCATTTTAATTTCCAGCTAACTGTATAGCTCCCAAATGTGATTCCAAGTGTTAATTGGGGATTTGCAATCCATTGGCGCTTCCAATGGCATCTCCGTTTTTCTACCTTATTTATTTACTTGCCTACCTCTTTATGTGGTTATTGTCCAATCACATTACCCAGCTGCTCAGTTTGCCCACCACACGTCTGCTGGTGTTAGCAGAGCTGCAATTATTTTGTAGATCTGTCAATGTTGCTGTAGAATAATAAGGTTTAAGGCCAGATGTTTGAAAGGAGGCATCAGCAAAGGACTGTAAACCTGCAAAGAGAAAAAGATTAAAGCGGTCAAATGATTGCTATGACTAATAATGCCACTGAGCTGATGTTTCTGTACTGTGAGAAGTCACGCAAAACACTTCACATGGTGTAAATGAGAAATCAAATTTGTCCTATTTATGAATGTTTCTGGCAATAGTGGCATCTTTTTTTTTTTCTTTAAAAAAAAAAAATTTAAAAACATTAACGTTCATGACCTCAAGGCTAGATTACTGTAACGCTCTACTGGGTGGTTGTTCCGCTCGCCTGTTAAACAAACTTCAGCTGGTCCAAAATGCAGCAGTTAAAGCTCTTACTAGAACCAGGAAGTATGTTGTTTGGAAAAGTATGTTGCCATTGAATCAATTCGATTTCTAGGGCAGAGCAAATCCGAGCGAACAGGAAGCGGAGTGAACCAATCAGAGAAGGGCAGATATGACGTTAGCAAAGCGACAAGAGAGTCAACAGCGAAAAGTAAATAAACGGCCCCGGGCAAGCACAATAGTTTTTTGGCAAGCACTGAGAGTAGTTTAACATGGCTAGCGCTAGAGAGAGCGACGTTAATGACTTGTGTCGTTGTTGCGGTAAGAATTTGAGAATACGTGATGTTATTGCCAACTCCGCTATGATTTTTGAAGAGGGTTTTTTCTTTCGCCGCACTACAGTGACGCTGTTTGCGTCACTGAAATAAACAAATCTGATTGCACAGTACGGTTTGGAGTTGACTCGAGGCGTGACGGAGGGCGGACTGACCAGACTGATATATCTTGTAGAAGATATATCATTCTGGACTTGCCAGTCAAGGAAGTATGACCATATTAGCCCGGTTCTGTCAACACTGCATTGGCTCCCTATTAAACATCGTATAGATTTTAAAATCTTGCTACTTACTTACAAAGCACTAAATGGTTTAGCTCCCCAGTACCTGAGCGAGCTCTTAATGCATTATAGTCCTTCACGTGTATTGCGATCTCAGAATTCAGGCCAGTTGATAATACTTAGAATATCAAAATCAACTGCAGGCGGTAAATCCTTTTCCTATTTAGCACCTAATCTTCGGAACAGTCTTCTTATCACTGTTCGGGAAGCAGACACACTCTGTCAATTAAAGTCTAGACTAAAAACACATCTGTTTAAACTTGCATACACAAACCATTATATACTTCTATAATTCAAATCATGTAAATTGTTAGTCTGCATAGATTAGGTCAGCCGGAACTGGGAACACTTCCCATAACACCTGATGTACTCACTACATCATAAGAAGAATGGCGTCTACGCTAATATTAGTCTCTCTCTGTTTATCCCAAGGTTTGCCGCAGCCTGTCAGATACAGACCGTATCCAGATAAGACGAAGGACCTGCACCTAGACATGACGATAACGCAGCCCTGACGTTTCAACTAAATTATCCCCTCATGCAAAGGCCTCCTTCCCTTTCCCTATATATAGATAAAACGTTATCAAAATTATTCCAGTTTGCATAGATCCGCGGACACAATACATTTTTATGTATGCGGACCAGGCAAGTAATTTGGCAAATATCACGTTTTTTTTTTTTTTTAAACTGCACACATACACACTCAAACACGCAAACCTATAGACTAAACATGTAAATGAACGGCAAAAATGCATTAAAAGGTATTTGTTTTAGTTTTTTTTCAGTAGGAAAGGTGTATTTTAAGCTGCCCCTAAAGTAATAATTAACAATTTTTACAACGGAAGTGATTCAATCAAAAACCAACTTTAGCGCGATAATAATTTTCCTATTGTCACTGTGAAGCTGCTTTGAAACAATATGTAATGTGAAAACGCTATATAAATTAAGATGACTTGACTTGACTAATCAGTGGAAGACATCAATGAGAATATGATTGATATAATCAAGCTGAATATTTATTACAATACACTGCCATGGCAATTTGTAACTATTTCACATTTCGGATCATTGGTGGCGAGTTCATATGAATTTGTACAATCCAATTCATACGTTTTTTTGTTGTCGTTGTTGTTGTTGTTCTCCCTGCTTACACCCTACTGACAGTCAAATCGTACTTTTCATATGAATCTAATCCAACCTGGTCTCATGGAAAGACGTACCTGTGGGAACGTTTTCGCGAGTCGCAAAAATACGTACCAATACGTACATATCACTGCAGTTTCCAACAGAAAGAACACTAGAGGCAGTAAAACAGCAAGCTCTTTAATCGTTTTCATACACAGTTACGATTACAGGGTCAGATTATGGATTAATAAAGACTTCTTTTTACGTCTCCTTGCACAATATTATGTTATGACTTCAAAACGCTTTTTACCAAAGTGCATGATTTGTAAACGAATATATTTTGGACTTTGCATCGGTTAACCAGCTCTATATGTTTAGCTATTCTGACATAACAAGCTTGCTAGGTAGCTCAGCTGATACGGCGTTGGGCGAGGAAGCCGGTACGAATCCGGGGAAAAACGAGTCACGGTAAAAGAGCTCAAAGATGAGAGGTCAAAACAAGCTAAAACGGCAAGATTCCGGATGCTTTTTATGTCACATTTGCTTATGTTAACACTATCAGGTAGGTTTAGGTGTAGTGTTGGTGGTACGTTATTTTAACATATAATGGAGCACTACACTTTTAATGCCACTCACCGGACAGAATTTCAAATCAGAACTGTGGTGATTTTTATAAAAACCAACGTCATAACGCCGTATTCACGTTTATCTGTTCCGGCAAAAAAAATTTACATACTTTAACGCCACTCAGTGAACATTTCACATTGAAACTGCAGTGATATACGCAAAACAAATTATATCTCATGTTTAACCACCATCAGAGACATCAAAGCCAGCGGCAAATGTCAGAAGAAGAAGAAGTGGCTCCACTTTAATTTATGGCCCGTAATTTCATACTTACCCTGTAACTACATGAAATAAGAGTGTAACAAGCTCCACTTTAATTTACGGCCCGTAATGTCATATTTACCCTGTAACTACATGAAACAAAAGCATATTTCCCCATGTATTAATAAAGATTGCAATAGTTCTTTCTACTTTCCTTAACTTTATCAGTGCATTTTCTTGCTAAATTGCTCCCAATTGTAAGATTGTTGTCTATCATAACACTGTAAGTACCCCTTAGTTCTAAAATACTTACAGTATAAATAATTTGTTATTTTCCTGGTTGTTACCCCTTTATTCCCAAAATGTTACATATTGTTCCCCTATACTTACACGTATTTACTTTATAGGTACAATATAATTATCGAAAGTTACGCTGTAAATTCGTTGTAATTATGCAGTACTTTCCAGGCTGTAATCTAAAGCGTTACCGAAGAAGTTTTATTTATATAGCACCTTTCCATAGCTCAAGGTCGCTTCAGATAGTGCTATACAATACAGAAGGATTTGCCGAGGTAAAGCTGTTGTCTGTGCGGGGTACACTGCACAGAGAATGCCCGAACCTCACAACTCAAAATTCACTGAGCAAATTTTCAAATGGGCACAATCGTTTATAAATAAACCACAGATTTGAGGTTTAAGCAACTAGATTCTTGCCCGAAAAACTCTTAAAATGACATTTTGTGACATAACAGTATTTTGAAAATGATAATGTTTTTTGTCCTCCGCCATTGCCACTCGCTGGGAGAAACGCTGCCTGTTTAGAACGGCACAGAGACCAGGGGAGTAAACAGTCCCCGTGCTGATAATGGTGATATCAGCACACCTGGAGGGCTTCTCTGCAAATCAGATTAGAGGACCAGAACTAACTGTTGTATATAATTATATTAATATTGTATCAAGTACTGTATATAGTCTGATTTATAGCTATATATTATCAATATAGATTACATTTTTTGTGTGTGTGTGTTTGCACACCAATGTTTACATATTCAAATATGTTTAATATTTACAGATGTTTCGTGATCTGTCTGATTTCAACTCAGACACTAGTAAAAATTCCATCCAAATGACAGTCTGTAAAGATGACCAGGCCTCAGCTCAGCAATACTTTATTGGCTCCACAAATCAAACAGTAAACAGCTCATGCCAAATAGAGTCGTTTTCTTTTCTTTCCTAATCGTCCTCTTCCCTCATCTTCTTTGTTGAAGCAAAGGCTATTTTTTTCCATCCCCAGTGACACATGTGTGGCAGCCCATGTTGGGAAGAAATATACCAGTTAATACAGTATCTGATTACATTCCAGCAATCTGCACATGAAAGCCAAAACGTATCTTGTGTGCCTATCACGGAGACTCCTGAGATGAATTCAGTTCTGATGTATCCATAATGCTATGAGTGGCCTAATGTACTCGTAGTCCTTCAAACAGCAATATGATCTAATTCTGTCTGGCTGTAAGAATAAGTTTAAATTGTAAGAATGTATTTAAGTTTTGTTTTAAGATATATGTACTATTTTTATGGGTATACAACAGACACCCCACTGATATATGAATTGAAAAATGGAAAAATGTGTTTGAAAAACTTATTCTGAGTCCATTTACTGCAGTATTCATATCAGCATGTTTAACATCCCTCCTGATAAGTTTTTCTTTCAAATTTGAACATGAATTTTAATGGCTTACAGAGTTTATAAAATTGGTTTTGTAAAAATGTCTGACTCTTTGTGGGAAACTAAATGGCTATTGATCTTATGACCCGAGATAGAGGCAAAATGTTTTTCACACTTTGGAAGTTTTTTTCATGAGCGAGGGTACCAACTGCAACCCCTTGGTTTCCTGCAATAGGTACAGAGTTTTATTACTTTTCTATGCTCTCTTTCAAAGAGTTCTGGATTGTCAGACTTCTTTGAACAATGACCAATGTCCAACAATTAATTGTTTAGTGACCTTTCTGACTGTACAAATGTTGAGCCCTCAGGAACTCACAAAAGCTTAAAGTCACGACAGATCTTTTCTTACATATTGTGACATACATCCAAGTAAAATGTATGGTGGGGACTTGGTTCTATCCATCGGTTGTTGATTGGATGGAGGCTGAATGTGAATGTGAGCCTGCAGTCAATTGAAAGAAAGAGGCGGAGTTTAAAGGGTTAGTTCACCCAAAAATGAACAATTCTGTAATTTATTTATAAATCTGATGGCTCCGTGAGGCCTGCATAGGGAGCAATGACATTTCATCTCTCAAGATCTGTAAAGGTACTAAAAACATATCTAAATCGGTTCATGTGAGTACAGTGGTTCAATATTAATATTATAAACTGACGAGAATATTTTTGGTGCGCCAAAAAAACCCCAAATAACGACTTATATAGTGATGGCCGATTTCAAAACACTGCTTCAGAAAGCATCGGAGCGTAATGAATCAGTGTGTCGAATCCGCAGTTCGGAGCGCCAAAGTCACGTGATTTCAGCAGTTTGGCGGTTTGACACGCGATCCGAATCATGATTCGATACGCTGATTCATTATGCTTCGAATCATCCTGAAGCAGTGTTTTGAAATCGGCCATCACTAAATAAGTCGTTATTTAGTTTTTTTTGGCGCACCAAAAATATTCTCGCTTTATAATATCCATCACTAAATAAGTCGTTATTTAGTTTTTTTTGGCGCACCAAAAATATTCTCGCTTTATAATATTAATAATGAACAACTGTACTCACATGAACTGATTTAAATACATCACCACAGAGATGTTTTTTTACCTGAAAG
>RJVU01031169.1:867517-878485 GCA_003731715.1 Anabarilius grahami
TTAGTGGTGAAATGCAAACAAATGCTTTATTGCTGTTAATATCACATTATAAAACAGTTTAGTCCTTTAATCTGATTGGCTAAGAGTTTCATGGGCTGTTTGATTATTTGTATTAGCAATATTCATAAGTCTTATTCTTTGATTGTAAGGTTATTGCACGTCAGTGATGCATTTGATTTGCTGTGAAATGTTTTGATTTGTTCCGTAGGCTGAAGGACAGGAAGAATAGAAACGGAGCATTTGGGAGGAAGAAAGCGACAATCAAAAAATTAGGCGTATGATATGAGACGTATGAATCTTCTTTAATAAAAGCTGTTTGGAGTCAAACAGGGCGGTTGTGAAGGAGGACTCCTCTCTCTGAGCTTTCTCTTTTGAGTGCTGATGCCTATCAGAATCATTCATCCATTTCCAATTCAAATTGGGCCTATCTCTCCCACATCAGAACCATTGATATTCCAATAATTTGTCTGGCACGGAGGGTCTGCTCTATTTTGCTTGTGTAGAAGGATGTGGGCTTGTGTGTGTGGGTTTACATCAGTGTGTATGTGTGTGTGCTGTAGATCTCATTTTATTAGTATTCAGGGCAGGGACAAAAAAATTTCAGGGTCCACAGCTCCGTTCAGCCTGCCCATGTTTTGTCTACCGGTAGTTATTATAGAGTTTTCCATTCGTCTAGATTAAGTTAGGTGATACTGGCCACTCTGTTTGTCTTCATCTCTTGTGCATTAAGAGGTTTGTTCTACTCGAATTCTCCAATAACTTTCCATTGTATAACTTTTGAAAACACTTTGTCAGTTAAAGGTGAATCTGTTACAAAGGCTAAAAGGAATGTTTTGCATTACTGTAAATACAACTTAACGGAATATTCCGGGTTCAAAACTAGTTAAAGGCACAATGTCAATTTTCGCCACTTGAGGTCACACACACAAGCCCACATCGCCTATCAAACGCATACCTCAGATATTTAGTGACATCATTCTTTACCCTCCTCCCCATTCATTTTTCAAAGTTAGACATCAACCTTCTTAGTGTTCCTCAATCAGTTCATTATAAACAATATAATAATAATAATAATAAAAAATACAATTATAAAAGAGTGCCTATTTTCCCATTCATTTTTTTTGTAAAAATTGTATAGGGTCGTTAACGACCCAAGGTGTGAAACAGTGTAAGTGTATTTTTTAATTGAATCTTTGATGACTGAATAAGTGCAATTCACCTTTATTCCACAAGGTGGCAATGTCTGATGCACAACGATGAAGTGACATTTCACTCATAGTTATGGCAGGCAGAAAACAAAAGCATAGGAAGTATCAGCAAAACTTGAAATGACTCAGCGATTTACTGCAGAGCAAGTACTGAACGCAATCAAATATTAGTGTTACTGTCACTTGATGGTGGATCTGGTGAAGAAGCTTTCAGCGATCAAAATATTGATTTTGAAGATGTTGAAAATAATAGTTTTGAGAATATGTGATGAAGGGTCTACAAATGTTAATAACACATCTGTTAATGTTAAAATAGTGTACACTTTGCAATAAGGTTCATAAATTCAATCAATAAATGCTTAGTAAATGGTAAGTCATGTTAATAAAGGGTCTACAAATGTTAGTAACGCATCAGTTAATGTTGAAATAGTGTACACTATACAATAATGTTCACAAATTCCATTAATGAATGCTTTGTTGAATGTAAGTGAAGCTTTCCTGTAGCTCAGTGGTTAGAGCATGGCACTAGCAATGCCAAGGTCATGGGTTCGATCCCAGGGATTGCACATACTCGGATACAAATGTATAGGATAATGCAATGTAAGTCGCTTTGGATAAAAGCGTCTGCCAAATGCATAAATGTAAATGTAAATGTAAATGTAAGTAATGATAGTAAAGTGCATATAAACATGAACAACATATCTGTTCATGTTCAGATGGTTTCCACTTCAGAATTATGTTTAGGCCTACAGCCCAAATCAGTGCCTTATAATTAAATAATGCTGATAAAGGTACACAATGGCATTTTTACCTTTAGGGTAAGATGGTGAATTAGAAATGTTCACCCTTAGTGTGTCAACTGTTACATAAACTAATGTAAATATGTACAGTAAGTTCACCTTAAAACATTAAGGCTATTTACAGGCATTGTTCGTGATTATTTCATATTAGCTAATGCATTAACTAATGTTAACTACTTGCGCTGTTAACATGAATAGATGCATTAATATATGTGCGAGTTAACGTTAACAATGATTAATTAATGCTGAACAGAGGTGTTGTTAATGGTTAGGTAATGTTAACCAATGCATTAACTAATGTTAACTAATACAACCTTATTGTAAAGTGTTCCCAGAACATCTGCTCAAACTGAACCCTTCCAATCTCCAAAAGGTAACAAAATATGCTTTATTTAATTCTTCTGTAACAATCACTCTAATATCAGGAGAGTTTTATATTATCACAACAGGTAGAGATCCATCTGTATTAGATATAGATTCGGGTCACTGAAGACCTGAATATGTAATAATGATTGGTGAAACATTCATGCCTTTAAGGGTTAAAATAATGTATTCTCAAGGGAAGTCAATTGGGCAAGGCATTGTGCAGGATTAAGTGAAGAATTGAAGCAGAAATGTGAAGCTTTTTTATTATATTCATTTATTCAACAGCATGTCACAGGTGTTATCAATGGAGCTTGAATTGTATGTAACCCAGAATGCATTCCCTGTTCTAGCTTGTACTATTTTGAACGATGACTGAAACTTTGTAATACTGGCACATCTCGTGTTTATTGCAGTCTTATGATGAATCGCTTGTTGTGTTCCTCAATTGTCATTTTTCAATTGTCAAAAAGTCACTTTGGATAAAAGCGTCTGCTAAATTAATAAATGTAAAATGTAAATGTAATATTCATTCAAGTTGTCCTCATATCTCACATTTCCGGGAGTTTGATATAGATAATGTGCATTTTATTCTTGATTCAACGGTTTTTCCCTTGACGAGCTCCTCTTACAGATGTTCTAGTGTGTCCTCTTCGTGTCGTTGAGCGGTTTCGGGATCTTCGTCCTGAAGAGGTGGCAGATCTATTCATGACCACACAGAGAGTAGCCAATGGAATCGAGAAACACTTCCAGGCATCCTCCCTAACCATCGCCATACAGGTATGATGGGATTGAGCCAATACAAGTCCATTGTAATAAATTTAGCATGGTGATCTAGTCTTTCAAAATGTAAATATATATGTGACCCATGCTTGCAAAATGAGTTGCAATGAGCAAATTTTCAAAAATGAGTTATTTTCACATTCTCTATTAAAAAAACCCTCAAAATGATGTATGATTTTTTTGGAATCCGACAAAAAATGACTGAGCTACACCTGTTTGTAGTCGACAGAGTCAGTTTTGAGAATATATATATATATATGGGATATTCAACTTTTTTTTCCATGATTCCACAATTGTTTGATTAACATTAATGAAACCGACAGCCTATCTATTAAGGCCTACTGTACCAAACAGATCTAATTTAATGTTACACATCAGATGTTTTTCCCCAATAGTTAACCACATGTTCACTCAAGACATAACAGATAATGTTTGCGTGAATACTCACCAAGACAGTAATACTGTAAATACTGTAATTCTGCATATATCGGGATTGCACAATGTCTGAGGCATCTTTGTGCGGGCTTTAAGTCTGTCATGTCAGTACAAGTAAGATCGTTTTTGAAAATCACATACTGTATCAGCATGAGTTTGAAAATCACACATGAAAATATCACACCAAATGGCACCTGCACATTACCTTCACTTTTACTACTAACTGTTGTCAAGGTGATTTTTGTTGGCTGTATGAAGTAGTTTCTTTTCAATTTCACACAGGTGCCGCAAAGTAACCACAGGTGTAGAGAATGTTCCACTAACATTTAACAACCTGAAAGTGCCCAAATATATTTTCTTCATTTTTAATAATATATTTGTGTCTTTCTTTAACCCTATAAGGCAGGGATATCCAACTTCAGTCCTGGAGGGCTTCTGTCCTGCAGAGTTTTGCTTCTACCCTAATCAAACTGACCTGAACAAGCTAATCATAATCTGCTTCTCAATTTGAAGGCTGCATCCTCCGGAGGTCGCATTTGAAAGCTGCATACGTCATCGAGGCGGTCTCATTTAAGAAAAGTAACCATTAGATTGCAAAGTAAGAAAGAAATTACAGTATTTTACACCTCACGAGGAATAACAGTCAATTTTATTATGGTTACTTTTCTTAAATAAGACATCTTGATGATGTATGCAGACTTCAACTGTGACCTCTGGAGGACACAGCCTCCGAAATGAGACGCAGCTAATGTCTTCAGGATTACTAAGGCTACAGGCAGGTGAGTTTTTTTTCTTTTCAGGGTTGGAGCTAAACTCTGCAGGACAATGGCACTCCAGGACTGACGTTGCCTCTCCCTGCTATAAGCCCTACTGTATCATATTTGATATTATACAATATGTAAGGCCTCTACATTTTTAATACGAACAAACCTTTGCTGAAAAAAACCCTGTTGTACACAATCCACTATACTGTATGCCTTCTTTCATCTAATGGATAGTTCTTTTTCTTTCTTTCTTTTTTATTTTGTTTATTTATTTATTTTACAAGTAAAAGGCCTTTTAGTATAATTTCTAAAAAAGTCCACCTTCAGGTCGTCTTTACTGATTTTTATAAAATTAATATAAGAATAACTTAATGAGGATAAATAAGTATATTGTTAGTAATATTTCAAGATAAACACTTACTGAAAAAACTTAGCTACTAAACTTACAGGATACTAAGTCTTTTTTTTTCTGAAAAAGAAAATCATGTTAAAATGTCAGTGTCAAATGTAATACATCAGGCTTTTGAGGAATGCTTATTATGTACATCTCTCAATCATTATTGTATTGCATTGCATTATTGGCACCCTTGGTAAATATGATCAAAGGTGCATGTAAAAATAAATCTGCATTGTTTATCCTTTTGATGTTTAATTCACAAAATTAGCAAAAATCTAACCTTTCACTGAAGGAAAATAATTGAAAGTGGGGGGGAAATCACATTATGAAATAAATGTTTTTCTCCAAAACACGTTGGCCACAATTATTGGCACCCCTAGAATTTTTTATGAGTAAAATATCTCTGAAGTATATTCCCATTCATATTTAAAAAAATTTAGCACATCAGGGTGATCATGAACATGAAATTGTCCAGCCATGACTTCCTGTTCCACAGGAGTATAAACATGAGGAAACACAAAGGCCAAATTACCGTAATCATTCATCACAATGAGTAAAACCAAAGAATATAGTTCTGATGTGAAGCAAAAGATTGTTGAGCTTCAAAAATAGAAAATGGCTATAAGAAAATAGCTAAAGCATTGAAAATCCCCATTTCCACCATCAGGGCAATAATTAAGAAGTTCCAATCAACTAAAGATGTTACAAATCTGCCTGGAAGAGGACGTGTGTCTAAATCGTCCTAATGCGTGGTTAGGAGGAAAGTTTGAGTGGCCAAAGACTCTCCAAGGATCACAGCTGGAGAATTGCAGAGATTAGTTGAGACTTGAGTCTCAGAAAGCCTTAAAAAATATATCAAACACCACCTACATCCCCACAAGTTGTTTGGGAGGGTTTCAAGAAAAATCCTCTGCTCACATCCAGAAACAATCTCCAGCATATTCAGTTGTCAGACAAGACTGGAACTTCAAACGGGACCGGCTTCTATGGTCAGATGAAACTAAAAAAAGAGCTTTTTGGCAGCAAACCCACCAGATGGATTTGGTGCACACATGGATAAAAAGTACCCCATGCCCACGGTTAAATATACTGCTGGATCTTTAATGTTGTGGGCCTATTTTTCTGCTGGAGGTCCTGGACATCTTGTTCAGATACATGATATCATGGAGTCTATCAAATACCAACAGATAAAAAAAATCTAAACCTGACCGCTTCTGCTAGAAATCCAATAATGGGCCGTGGTTGGATCTTCCATCAGGACAATGATCCAAAACAAACATCAAAACCAACACAAAAATGTGTCACTGAGCACAAAATGAAGCTTCTGCCATGGCCATCCCAGTCCATGAGTGGAGTGAACTGAAGAGAAGAAGCACCAACATGGAGCTGGGAATCTGAATGATCTGGAGAGATTCTGCATGAAGGAATGGTCTCTGATCTCTTGTCAGGTGTTCTCCAAACTCATCAGGCATTATAGGTGAAGACTCAGAGCTGTTATCTTGGCAAAAGGAGGTTGCAAAAAGTATTGAATAAAAGGGTGCCAATAATTGTGGCCAACGTGTTTTGGAGAAAAACATTTATTTCATAATGTGATTTTCCCCCCACTTTCAATTATTTTCCTTCAATGAAAGTTTAGATTGTTGCTAATTTTATGAATTAAAGATCAAAAGGATAAACAATGCAAATTAATTTTTATAGTCATCTTTGATCATATTTACCAAGGGTGCCAATAATTCTGGCCACCACTGTATGTTTTGCCCCCCACAATAAAAACTACAGAGCTTAGCATTTAAATATCATCTTACTATGGTACCATAATGAGAGATATAGAGTGACAACTGATATTTATATCAATTTTAGTTGTCTGCTATAGTGTATCATCTTCATAGATATCATTGATTTACATTACAAGCTACCAGAATTTCATTTTCTTAATTAAATTAAGGTGTTTTTTCGTCCTTGGTATGAGCTCCATATTAACCTATATCATAATATGAGCCATAAAAACCTGACGTATCAAACACGTTACTCAACATAAAGCACACAGCTATTATTATTATTTTGTTTAAAAGGTTCGGTAAATGGTTCCGTTTAAAAAATAAAATAAAATAAAAAATCATATGTCAGGCTTTACAGGGTTAAAATAAATGACTCTTGGTTTAAATTGGGGTTTAATATTTAATAATGGCTGTCAGACTCAGTTCCTGGAGGGCCACTCTCCTATAGAGTTTAGCTCCAACCATAATTACTGTAAATACACCTAAACCATCAAGGACTTCAGGATTACTAGAAATTTCCAAGCAAGTGTTTTGGAGCTGGAGCTAAACTCTGCAGGACAGAGGCCCTCCAGGACCGGAGTTCGACACATGTGGTTTCATGCATAATGCGGTAGCATTCATACATGTTTAAGTGTTACCTAAGAATACAAATACTTTTGGGGTCACTTTTTCTTGTTTCTTATAGCTATCAAAAAAAAAAAAAAGAAAGAAAGAAAGAAAAAAAAAAGTGTATTTCCTATTCAGTGTGTGGATAACAGATACAGTTTTTATGCTAATTTCAAATGATTTCCTATTTCAAGACACACAAACCGACAAAAGAAAAGCATTTTGTTTATCAGACAAAAGAGAATAATCAATATCCTTTTCTGCAGGAGTTGATATGAGATTAGATTTCCTTGCTTTCATAAAATAGTAAGATGCTGTTCTACAGTTAAATTTCTTTCTCCAAAAAGGTGATGCATCTGAAGTGTTTAATTTTCATGTGAAAATGATAAGTGAGAGAATACTAAATAAATATCTACACTTTTTACAAAAAGCGATGGGGATATCACATTTTTGCCATGTAGAAAATAATGTTTAAAAGGCGAAATTTAAATTTGCATTACATATAATTGTCTATCCACTTTAATTCTACAATATACATTTATATATAATTAAATAATTATTTAATAATTATTATTTAAACTAAATGATTTAAAACATATTTTAAATATATCTTGGCTCAAAAGCATTAACAGACCCAAAGAGGTGGAGAAGAAAAAATAAAAATAAAAATAAAAAGGCACTTTGACATTCACATGGTCATGTGAAAGTACAGCGATTCATTTGAAAGTAAAATGCTGCTGAATTATTGACAGAGGTATTCCTGAATTCCCAACTAATTATCTGCTTCTGTTCCCAATAGGACGGACCTGAGGCAGGACAGACGGTGAAGGTAGGGTCTTAATAAGCACTCCCTCTAAATTTATCATGAGGTTTCTGTGACACTTATCTTGTATTAAATAATAATTGTATTTAATTTACAGTCCTAAACCCTTTGAGCATCTCAATTATGCATGTGTCTGGTTTAAAATGCTTTGTCCATATCTTGTGGGGATAGTGACACTGACTTGCTTTGAGACGGCTGACTGCACATTCAGAAAGTTCTTAAGTTTTCTGACTTTGCCAAAAGCTGTGCTAGTGGCAACTGGTGAAGTGTGGTGATCTCATCTGGATTTCCTTGCTCTTTGCTCTTTTTTTGCTAATCCGGAGAAATCGAAGCAGATGCGTCTAATAGACTGTTTAGTTGAGAACCAGTGTTGTTTTAGTATCATTGATATAGTATATATATTATAGTTTTTAATATTTTGATAATTTTTGTTAAATACACACATACCGATCAGGCATAACATTATGAGCACTGACAGGTGAAGTGAATAACACTGATTATCTCTTCATCACGGCACCTGTTAGTGGGTGGATATATTAGGCAGCAAGTAAACATTTTGTCCTCAAAGTTGATGTGTTAGAAGCAGGAAAAATGGGCAAGAGTAAGGATTTGAGCGGGTTTGACAAGGGCCAAATTGTGATGGCAAAGTGTTCCCGGTCTGCAAGGGTCAGTATCTATCAAAAGTGGTCCAAGGAAGGAACAGTGTTGAACCGGCGACAGGGTCATGGGCGGCCAAGGCTCATTGATGCACGTGGGGAGCGAAGGCTGGCCCGTGTGGTCTAATCCAACAGACGAGCTACTGTAGCTCAAATTGCTCAAGAAGTTAATGCTGGTTCTGACAGAAAGGTGTCAGAATACACAGTGCATCGCAGTTTGTTGCGTATGGGGCTGCATAGCTGCAGACCAGTCAGGGTGCTCATGCTGACCCCTGTCCATCGCCGAAAGCACCAACTGTGGGCACGTGAACATCAGAACTGGACCACAGAGAAATGGAAGAAGGTGGCCTGGTCTGATGAATCACGTTTTCTTTTACATCACGTGGATGGCCGGGTGCGTGTGCGTCGCTTACCTGGGGAACACATGGCACCAGGATGCAGTGTGATGCTTTGGGCAATGCTCTGCTGAGAAACCTTGGGTCCTGCCATCCATGTGGATGTTACTTTGACACGTTCAACCTACCTAAGCATTGTTGCAGACATTGTACACCCTTTCATGGAAACGGTATTCCCTGGTGGCTGTGTCCTCTTTCGGCAGAATAATGCACCCTGCCACAAAGCAAAAATGGTTCAGGAATGGTTTGAGGAGCACAACAATGAGTTTGAGGTGTTGATTTGGCCTCCAAATTCCCCAGATCTTAATCCAATCGAGCATCTGTGGGATGTGCTGAACAAACAAGTCCGATCCATGGAGGGTCCACCTCGCAACTTACAGGACTTAAAGGATCTGCTGCTAACATCTTGATGTCAGATACCACAGCACACCTTCAGGGGTCTAGAGGAGTCCATGCCTCGTGATCCATGCCAAACCGTAGTAATTTGTATGTATTTGTACGTTATTTTTAGGTGATTTCATGTGGTGATTTAGCGCTTAAAAAGCTTGTGAATATCTTCGAAACCACCATAGGAAATTCAGAACCATAGTTCGTTGCCCAAATATAAAAATTTGACAAAAAATGACACTGGTCTCAATAGATTCTATGAGTCATGTTGAGTCAAGTTTGCTGTTCGCCATTTTGATTTTCTTTAAAAACCTACTTTTTCAAACTCCTCCTAGACCGTTTTTCACCAAATTTGAGTCAGATGACCTTCAGACCATGCCAGCAAAAAGCTATGAATTATGTGTTGATGGACAAAACTGTTTTCATAAAGTGCAGCATCAAATTTGAGGCATGATGCCAAAATGGCTCTGAAGCTGTATTTCTGCACTTCTTTGCCCGATTGACACCAAACTTTACATGTTTCGTTGACACCTTACTCTGACCACACTACATCAGTTTGGTCACAGTGACACCAATTTGTCGACTGTGATAAACTTTTCAATTATATTTCTAATGACTGTATTTATGATTTTTATATATATACATACAGTGCCCTCCAAAAATATTGGCACCCTTAGTAAATATGAGCAAGGGTGGCTGTGAAAATAAATCTGCATTGTTTATCCTTTTGATTTTTCTTTCAAAAAATTAAAAAAATTCTAACCTTTCATTTAAGTAAAACAGTTGAGAGTCGGGGGAAACTCAAATTATGAAAAAAATGTTTTTCTCTAGTTCACATTGGCCACAATTATTGGCACCCAATTATTGCAATGTCCTTTTCCCAAGATAACAGCTCTGAGTCTTCTTCTATAATGCCTGAAACGTTTGGAGAACACCTGACAAGAGATCAGAGACCATTCCTTCATACAGAATCTCTCCAGATCCTTCAGATTCCCTGCTCCATGTTGGTGCTTCTTCTCTTCAGTTCTCTCCACTCATTTTCTTTAGGGTTCAGGTTAGGGGACTGGGAAGAAGCTTCATTTTGTGCTCAGTGACACATTTTTGTGTTGGTTTTGATGTTTGTTTTGGATCATTGTCCTGATGGAAGATTATTATAGGATAATACCCATTATAGGATTTCTAGCAGAAGCGGTCAGGTTTAGTTTTTTTAACTGTTGGTATTTGATAGAATCCATGATACCATGGATACCACTGCATAGTTTTTACTTTATTTAGGGAGAAATGTTGCCCTGGCAACTAACTGAAATACAGTTAATGTTTATTTTATTTTAAGTTATTCTTTTTTTAAATGGTTTTAGTTTTTACAATAACCCTTTCATGATCATTTACCAAAAGAACACAGAAACAAACTTTAAATTCTAGTTCTCGACTGGTTTTACTCCAGGACCCAGATTTGATGTTGGACTGTAAAATACAAAAATACAAAAATATATGGCGTGGCAAGTACATAATTAAATATAATATAATATAATATACTTTGTTTAAAATAAATATAAACATTCCACTTCCTCTT